>JANTNT010016678.1:0-24567 GCA_024752375.1 Entacmaea quadricolor | reverse complement strand
ATTTACCTATTATGCTATTTGCCTTATACGTCTTTTGAGCCCATCCCACATGGCGTACTTGCTTACTCCTTGTTGTGCGACTTATACACGAGTAAATACGGTAAACAGTTTCCATGCAACTAAAAACTGCTTTAATTCTTCAGCAAGTGAAACACCATTTTTGAAATCAACAACATGATGTTCAGCGGTATACCCCAATCTGAAATGGGCTTCCTGTGCTTTTGCACTCACTAGTGAGAATTTGTATTCTCTACTTTTCCATAACCATAATGCTTTGTGCCTTGGGGGTAACCAGTAATAGAAATGTATGCTATTATGACCAAAATTTGTTTGGTGAGCTTGCAAAACCAGTTAATAATGCTTAAAATGCATCAGAATTTATCAAAAACAGGATGAAGAAAATCTGAACAAGTTTATAAGTAAATGTAGAGAAATTTTTAATTTTCTCAGTACATCATCTGAAAAATTAAAGACCCATATTGACAAAAATAAAAAAATGTTGTAAATTCAGTTATAAACTTGGTCAAATTTCTGTTTTCCTGTTTTTGGTAAATTCTGATGCATTTTTAAGCATTATTGACTGGTTTTTCCAAGCTCACTAAACAAATTTTGGTTATAATAGCATGTGTTTCTTCTACTGGTTACGCCCCAAAGGCACAAAGCATTATGGTCTATGAGAAAGTAGAAAATGGTATAAAACTCGCTAGTGAGAACTGACATGGTGTAAAACACGCTAGTGAGAACTGATATGGTGTAAAACACGCTAGCAAGAAATGAGCTCATCTGGATCACTTTTTTTGAGTAGTAAAAAAACTGATTTTGAACCCATATAAATTTCAATCACATTTTGCAACAATGGCTTTCCATAGTGATCCCCATTTTTCTTTCAATTTCTTAGTAAGGTCCTAAACTACAAAATAAGGAATTATTTTCCTCTAAAGTAAACAAGAAGTATTTTACCTTTTTCATGTCGTCTTAATTCCTTAAATATTGTTGTTCTTATTTGACTGTTTTCTTCGTGTGCTTCCCTAATAAGCTGTCGTTGTGACACAAAACTTGGAGATGAGCTTGGAGTACTATTTTGACAAGTTCTGTTATAGTCAACATGATTTAAACCATCAATTACATTATTGGTCATTTTTAATGACTCTTTTCCTGTAGAGTCACCTTTGTCCTTTGATGATAATGCATTCCTTAATATTGACGAGATATCCGATACCTCCTTTTTTTCCACATTGTTCAAACAGGAATTCTTTCCCATAGATAATTCAGTAGTAGTACCAATTGTCTGTCCTTTTTTTGGTAGCGCTCCTTTAATTTGATGAAGACGTTGAAGTTTCTTAAGCTGTGGGTGAATACTTGTACTGTGTTTAGAAGTCTTTGAAGGTTTTAATCCACTGTCAGTGCCTCTCTCAGAGATCTCTTCAGATAACTTTCTTTTTCGTTGGTGAGAATTTGAACTAACAATATTATTAGCTTTAGTGTCATTTGATATACTATCTTTGTTTTCTTTATTTGTAACAGGTTTATTGTTCAGTGTTTCATGTTGTTGTTGTTTATAGTGGTGATGGACAGGACTTGGAGTGTCATGGTGGATGGATGTAGGCCATTTTACAGGTGGAGTATCTGGTCTTTTTCTTTTGGCTGCTTCATTGACATCAGCTTCATCAACCATAACACGCTGTTAATCATAAAATATCTGTTAGTCCATAGCTATTTCAAAGAAGGTTTAAGATTGAACTGTGAATGGTGATTGCACAACCCAAAGGAACTGTTGGATAATAACAATTTCTTAATACTTAAACAATGCCTGCACCATTTAGTGAAGACCTTAGATAGCTAGTAGTGGTATATTATTAGTATGATTCCTTCAACTAGTGAAATGGCCATTTTAATTGGTCTAATTCTTCTTGGAAATTTATTACTGGTAAATTAAACACTTTTTGGTAGAAATAATATAACTTACATTTTGGATGTTAGTCCTTGTCAGTTATATCATTTCTATCAGACGCTGCTTAAATTTAATACATTTCCACTATTACATCTTAAACACTGACACAGTTCATACCAGTTGTCCAACTAGTTTTGACCATAACCATTAATTTTTCTTGGATTTTTCAAAGAGTACAATTGAGCATAATATTAGAAGTTTTATAATGAATGTTAAGGTAGTTCGGGACCCTTGCTACTGTGCACCCTGCTCACAGATGGCATTTTCATAGAAAATCAAAATATTAGATAAATGTTGAATTACGTTTTATCACAAAAATGTGTTTTATCGATGTCGTATGTTTAAAAAACTGTGTTATTGAAGAGAAGTGGTCGCTAAGTCACTAGTACCCAGTCCCCACCTGCCAAACACACTCTATTTTTAATAATTTATAGCCTTTTATTGGTCTTAGCGCTTTAAATAGTACAGTGACCCCTGTTTTTATTAACATTTCAAGTTTGCAATTTTATAAGCTTTCTAAATGATGGGTTAAAAATTTAACATTGGCAGGATTTTTCAGAAATTCTCTTATAACTTCATACCCACCATTTATTAGATGTTGAGGTAGCCAATATTCGACTTATTAATGGAGATTTTGGTAGCTTCTTTATGGTTTGACGGGGAAAGTACATAGCAAACGACAGATTGTTTTAGGATTGACAAGCAGAAACTTAATATTATTCTAGTTTATAAAATTGCTTGTTATTCCCACTAATATGATGAACAGATTTTTAGAAAAAACCAGTGAAAATCCACCTGATACCACCCCCAAAGTCAAAAACAAATATGTTGACCCCTTTTTTATTTCATATTTTGACTTTATATATGTACTTCTCCTCGTAGAAAAAGTTTTCAGGAAAATCTATTATAGGATCTATGGGTCCCGAACTACCTTAAGGTAAAATCAAAGAGACTTTGGCACCACTTGAAGTATTACTTTTGCTGCTGCTGCTGCTGCTGCTGCCCCCTCCTCCTCCTCCTCCTCCCCCCTCCCCACCCCCTCCTCCTTGGACGTGGTTTGGATTCAATTCTTGTCTCCATGATAGTGTGACCACATGCAGTTCCTTTTTGTCATGCAACTGACAATCACCATTTGCCTCTTCAACCTTTTTTGAAATAGTTGTATACCCTTTATGCAATACAATTTACAGCCAGTTTCATGTTTTTTGTAACCCTAAAAACTCAAGATGCTTGAGGTTTTAACTTCTGTGAATAGAGATTTCTGATTTACAGGCTTTGGCACTAATAGTACCAATAATCTAGTTGCATATGCAATAAGAAAGTGCGTAAATTGTTTCAACTCACAGTGAACTTCACAAACTAATCCTTACCCTTCATTGTATATAATTAAAAAAATTGCTAAAAATTATAATGTTGCTATAATTTAATACATTTTATGTTGCTTCTATTGTCTGGTACTTAAGTGCCTAATTGGCTTTTATACCAGTAAATTGGAAATCTCCAATCAAACTTAGAATGGTTTAAATTTTAATGTAGTTTGTTTAAGCAAAAACACTTGAAGTCTGGAGCTTCCATACAGTACTGGTGGCACCATATGATGTGATAGGTTTATCTCTAGGGTAAGGCTTTGTTGTGGGGAGGGATAGAAGGACGGGTCATGACAATTGAAAACAGTACCTATATTTTTTTTATTAAATCTTATTGGATTGTTTTTTTCAAATGCAAATTTTTAAAAGTTAAGATGAATTCTCAATAAATTGAACCTTACCTGGTCCTTGGCCAACTTATATGGATTACCAAACATATGTGCTCTGTTTTGACCTGGGTCAACTTCTCGTAGCTGGTTTCCTTGACGAAGAACTTTGCTGTAGTTTCCCATTTCAGAGATAGCAATGCTATGCCTTGCATCTTAATATGAGATTCAATAATCAGTCAGACAAATACTGTCAGGGGTTATAGACCCAATTAACATACTTTCAATACACTATTTTCCTTGCCTGACATCAAATTAATTCTTATGAATTCTCTTCGATTTCTTTTATTGTTTTGACTTTTGTTTATTTTGAACAGAATTCAAAAGAATAAATTGGATATCAAGCATGAAAAATGATGTATTGTGGAATTTATTGAATTGGTCTAGATAGTGAAAACTTGCAACTGGGGGACCACAAAACAAAATGAAAAACTAAAGCAAAGGAACCACAAAGAAACATGTATTTCTTTATTGTGGAGGGGAATCACCATCATGTTAAAAAAATACAAGACCAAAAAATATAAATAAATAAATAAAAAGCAATACTCTACAATTTGTTAAAGGATGTACTGTCTGTACATTTGTTTATGGAGTGGGTTCTTCATACACTAGCCTAGGATACCCTGCCTACAACCCTGAGTCTGGCATGAGGTATTACATCAGTTCAAATAAGAATTATGCAAAAAAGGATTTGAAGTTACGTGGAAAGATTTGATGAAATGTTGAAACACGATACCTTCTTCCTGTAGTATGGTGGAAGTAGCTGCCATGTGAAAGAAATTTATTCTCATTCTTGACAGCTGGTCCAGAAGTTCATCCCTGTTAATGTCATAAGGATTTTTGTAGCTTTGAGGCTGAGTTACCTGAAATATATGCATCATTTTTCAGTACAGACAAAAGTAAAGATCAATATTTGAAAGAGAGATGACAAAGAGATGATGGTAATAAAGTAGTCAAATCAAATTTAAAAGTAAATGGAAGCTAGAAAGCAAACTAGTATAGACTGTGTAACAAAATGAATCAACGAGTGAAGTAAATAAACACTGATCAAAATGACTAACTTAACTTCACTGACGTTTCAAGTGTTTGCCCTTCATTGGAGTAAAAGGAGGAAGGGCAAACCTCAAAACATCAGTGAAGTTAAGTATGCTCTTTCTCAATGTTGTTACAAATTTACTTTCAGTCATTTATGTAAAATAAAAAGTAATTATTAAACACATACATTAGCTTCTTTCAATGCTTGGACAACTTCATTTGTACTTATGTCATTATCACTAACAAAAGGAAAAGAAAATAGCAAACAAATATATAATGCTTAATATTAAATATGGTTAACATACACAAAGTAGCTCATGCTCTCATTGCCTGCTATTTATTCTCCTCGAGGATAAAGCAACAGCAATGAAAATTCACCTTTTCAGTGATAGCCATCATGTAATGTACTACCGGTAGGTGTTACGATCCCCAAAAAAGTTCAGACATTATCACTGAATTGTTGTAAAGATGTACTGTTTATCAAATTGATTTTGTTACTGATCACCATTACTGTATTCAGTTCTTTAAAGAATTATTTAAACCATTATTTGAAATAAGGATTAGTGTAAAAAATACAAAGAAAACCAGTCCTAAATCAAGTCAAGAAACTATAGAGAACATTTTACATTTGTATGAAATTGCAGTGACAATGCCTAAACATTTTGGTGACATTAACAAGTATACCATGTGATGGCTGACACCAAAAAGGTGAATTGATAGTGCATATTAATGGCCCAGTTTACAAACAAAATTACTTATGTTCTTCCTGCACATCTGAACATATGGCTGTATGCTAATATGCACCATATAAATAATAAATATTATCATTCATCTTATCAGATCAAAGAAGACTTCCTATTTACCAGTGTTCTTTGTTTCTAATTTAATAATTACATGAAAAAAATTCTTTGTCTTAACCAGCTTTGTTTGATATAAAATCCTCTAAAGAGCCTATAAACTATTTGACATTTTATACATATTTGACATAAGTTTTTCTTATATGTACTATTTTTATCATCATTATTATTATGTATTATTATTATCATTATCATTTCTCAGCTTGTTATCTCTTTAAGCTTATGATCACATTACAACAGTTCACACCACACAACAGACTGGTGCTTTACCAACTGAGCTAACCTTATATAGAAATTCTTAAGTTTATTATTATTTTTATTATTATTATTATTATTATTATTATTATTATTATTATTATTTTGTTTTGTTTCATCTGCACTCAGTGGAAGCTAAATAAATAAACAAACAAACAAACAAATAAATAGTTGTTTGAACTCACATTTGTCTGGGATTTGTAGTCTTTGATTCTTTTACTGTTGCCTGGTTGAGTAGAGTATGGTAATCTTTTCTCTCTGTTGATGGCAGCTCAGGAGTTTGAATACTACAACAGAACATCATAATGAGAATTAATAATGTAAAAATGTGAAGACTGCATACAACATTATTGCTGAGGGAAAACACTGGCAGTCAAGGGGACCACAAAACATACTGTTTTCCTGAGGTCCCACTCAATAACTGTTTTGTGATATACCAACTATCAAAGAACAATAAAATGTATCTATGAAAAACAATTTTTAAATTTCAAACCTGAACTTTTAAAATTCAATCAACTTCTGGTTTTGTTATTACTGGTCATTAAATAACCATGTTACCTGCTGAAGGCTATTGCCATGGAAACATGATAAGTTGTTTATGTGATACCTTCTCACCCAATCACAGTATGAGAAAAATAAACTTTGACAGTTGGTATAAAATATTACTTTATATTTATAAAACAGTATTGTTTTACTAGAAAATAAGTCACTCTTAGACCTGAGTGACATATTTCCAATATCCTTACTAGTGACAATATCAATACTGCTTTTTTTGTAAAAAAAAAAAAAAAACAAAAAAGACCCTAGTGTTTTTGACTCTATCATAAAAAGAAAATTTCACAGTGGCTTGAAGATGAAGTTTACCTTCTTGTGTTGAAAACAATAGTCAACTTGTTCACTCGTCAAATAATAGTTTCTACCAGCATAAGATAAACTTCATATCTTTCTGCCTTCATGTAATATCCTCTATGTAATCCTTATGAGTTGTAGTGGATAATTTTATCACCGTAGGTTAGATATGGGAAACTGACGTTTTGGACATTAGTCCTTCATTGGAGTCAATCAAGTCAATCATTGACTCCGAAGAAGGACTAACATCCAAAACATCAGTTTCCCATATCTAACCTATGGTGATAAAATTATCCACTATGACACATTTGGTTTTACTTAGATACACCGACGCAGTCCAACCTAGTGCTATACTAGTCATCATCTACATATGTAATCCTTAGTTTAATCATGTCATAAGAGTCATGTTAAAAAATATCTTTCACATGATCTATCAAGATGTTAGAAAATGTTCCAGTGTGAGTGTCATAAACAGGGAAAAAAAAAAACAAAATTGGCAACTTAAATCAGTTCTTACTTTGGGTACCAGATTCAAATGAGGCACAGAAAACATCACAATGTATCAACACAAAGAATTGTAAAGAATTCATTACTTTTGATGCATTGTGAAGTCTTCTATGCTTCTATTGAATGCGGTACCTGAAGCTAGAACCCTTAAATGAACATCATGTATTCTAACTCTTGTGAAAACCTATATGTTACCACATGTCAAAAGCAATCAATACCTTGGTATTAACTTGTGCTTTATTTCTCTGGAGGAGCCTTTACCCATAAGAGCTTCAAAACGCTTTGCCTCTATTTTACTCTAAAATGGGAAGAATATGTAGACATGTTTGCTATTGAAATCAGAGTATCATAACATCTGCTAGCTACTACATAATTAACGTCAATGTCAAAAAAGGTTGTCTAAAGTTATGACTAAGAGGAAGGTGATCATGTGATTACTGCACAGCTAGCTTTATCTTTCCATTGATAAATTTTACAAAATTAACCCTAACTTGTCCAATACTCTGACAAATTTATGCATAGCACTGTATTTTATAACCAATCTATGAAACATCTATTTTTAAAAGTAAAGTTTTGCAAAATTTTGTACACTATAATATAAACTTAGAATTAGATTTATTGCCATCAAGACATTGAAAAATTTAATCTTAGGAATATATAGTCATACATTTGTAGGACTTGATTATTATTTTTTCAAGTGAATATCATACATGTATTTTCAATTAAAAATTTTTTTAAAAATTAATTTTGTAAGTTATGTAATTCAGCAGATGCTGCTAAGTAATGTTTAAACAAAATTCTCTATCCCTCTCCTCCTCTAGAAATTGTAAACATTAACTTATAGACCAGTTTATGGTATAAGGTACATATATTGGGTAATCAGGGCTACAAGGCCACAGATTACATTACTGAAATACTCTTGTGGGAAGAAGTAAGAGTGGTGTAATGGCGAGAATGCTCGCCTCTCATCAAGGCAACCTGGGTTCAAGGTGACCTGTAATGTTTATTAGCATAAGGTTGCAACTAGGAGTCTGGGGCAGAATAATGTTTGAGTTTTGGATAAGCCAGCGACAAGTTATAATTTGCCTAATAACCACCACACCACCACCACTTTGAAAGAATTTTCAATGTTTGATTATGGATTCAATAACCAGGAACCAAATCTCATGTCAGCATAATTGAATGTAAGTACCTGAATTGGAATAAAAGTTGTGTAGAGCATTACTTAAAAAAATATCAGTCCTGTGAGTTTGTTGAAGCCAGCCAAAACTCTATGCACTCACACGGTTTGTAGTGCCATTTCTTGTAGTCATCTTTATACATTTGTTAAATATATTGTTAAAAATAATGTTTTTGGCAGCAACTACATAATTAAAATAAAGAATCATGTACCTTTTGTTTTACACTCTTAAGGTAGTTAATAATCTGGAAACTGAGTGCTCCATCCATATGGTCAGGAACTAAAGATGTTGGTATGCCCATTCTCCTGAGTGCATTACGTAAAGGCTGCAAGGTAAAAATTGTTTCCATTACGAGACATAAAATCTGAAGAGTCATGGAGGTATGTTTTGTTTTAAGGGTAGAAATAAATTGCTCTCTATATATACTATATATAATTAGTAATCATCCAACTAAATTCAGTTGTCCCAATAAGGAATACAACATTTGCCCATATTTGTAAATAAATAGTTATTTTTGTACAGTAAAAAACATTGTTTTTACTGGTAACTTCTGCCATGAAGTCAAGTTACTGTCGTTTGACTCTAACCGTGGTCACTTCAGTTCATTAACCAATCAGATGATGAATTGAAAACAATAGAATTCAAGTTCATGAATTCACATGGGTCAAAGGCCTGTATGATCCACGATGAATTCAATTGAAAGCTCTTACTTTCTTCATACTTTCACAGTCAAAGGATCAACATGAACTGTCCCCTCTATACGGCATTATTCAGTTCATTATTGGATTTTTTGGTTGATTCAATTTTCCTTAATGAAATCAAAACTAGATTCAAATTTGAACAAGATGAGACAATAAGGTAAGAGAAATTTCCCAGCTTGTTGGAATGTAGTCGAGCTTATCGCTGATTGGCTAGTTTTGCTCTGTTTTGACAGTTCAAAATTATTTCAAATGCGCCTTGGCCTGCTGAAGAGATCAATTTTTGAATTTATTTTTGCAGCCATTAATGAAAGTTTGAAAAACGAAGGATGAATTGAAAAATTCAATAATGAATTAAAAATATGCAGCCTAGGGGGCATGCTTTATGTCCTTTGACTGTAAAAGGATGAAGAAAGCAAGAACTTTGAATTAGATTCCGATTCGTAATCCGATTGGTTAATGAACTTAAGTGACCACAGTTAGAGTAGAACGACAGTAAGTGCCATGCAAAGTCTTAACAAAATGTTTTTAACTCTTACTTTAGGTGAAAAGGGAACCAGTTAAATACCAAATCCATTAGACAGCTTTATGTGTAGTATGACTGGACATTTTATAAGTACTTTGGCAGTACTATGGCTAATATCCAGCAATACTACACACAAAAACTATCTAATGAAGAAGTATTTATATAACAATACTTATTTATACGTATTTGAAAACTTTAATATCTTGTAACATGAACACCTGATTTTTAAAAATATATAAAATAACAGCAATTAATGTACGACACAACAATTCAGAAATATGGGAAAATAAAACCTGTGAGATTCTAAAGTATTATTTAATTGTAGGTAATTTAAAACACAGTGAATAAAAACAAGTTTACTTAACTGATGTTTCAGACCTTAGTTCTTTGACGAGTAAAAGTCTCCTTTGTTCAAAACTTTAGTTAAGTAAAGTCATTTTTAGTCACGGTGTTTCAAATTACCTACAACCCATCCATCAATTTTATGCATTATACACTGATGCAGCTCAAACTTGATTAATCACTAGTTTTCTTTTGTATCTGTGTAAGATTATCATTTGATTATGGCATGACAAAGTGTTATCATTAAGTTTACCATTCAATCCTCAATGTTTTTAGGGCAACTTAAAATAAGCCAGTTGGATATAATCCTTCTCAGTCTTTATAACCAGTCATCTTTAAGAATGATGAGGTTTGGACAATTAAACTTTGTTGCTTCATACTCAATTGATAATGGTAGTAGAACAATGATATTGGAGTATTTAGCTACATGTACCTGCTGTTTTGTATCATTTAATAACAATATACTTACTGGGGCATAATAACTTGGCATGGTGCTCAAGTATGCATCAAATGCCTGCTTCCATTTTGGTACTGCTTTTATCTTGTGGACTTTGACAAGTTCATCTTTAATAAATTAAGAAATGCCAAGTTAAAATAATAGTTCAGCAGTTTCAGATTTCATAGGAGTAGCCATAAGTATAATTTAAGTACAACAATTTTGTAGTTGTATTTTAATACTTTAAGGAAATTATGGGAAGCAATTTAATTCCTTTACACAACCATCAGTGTCATCCTCACATTAGAACCAATTTAGATGAGCATTTAATGAAGAGAAGTTAATAATCTAAAGCAAAGAATGATGTAGAATGTCATATACAAATATTACCTCTACATGTTTTCTGAAATAAATACTAAAAATGTTACAGACCATTCTCTTTATGGAGGCATGATACCAACAGGGTAAAAGCCCATTCCAGTGGTATTAAATGCAGTCCCACAAATTGTAGACGTCTTTTAGAATATCTTACAGGATCTCTTATAAGCATATGAGGTTGTCATGGAATACTTAATTTAATTTTTTTTCTAGTTGTGTTCTTAAAGAATCCATGCTATGGGCCATGAAATCATTAGTTATGGTAGATGAATAAACATACAATTATTGAAGATATCCAACCTTTGTATTATAATGGATTTACTTGATCCTTAGTTATTGTTCATCACACAGTACTTAATAACCTCATAATGCAGTAATTAATAACCTTATATGCTCCATGCATAGTCTAACTACCAATACAACTAGACTCTGCATGGACCAGCGGCAAGTCAAGCTTTCTAAGTATGGTTACAAACCAACCTCTCAATTGAATATGTAGAGGCAGAAGATGAAGGGGAGCCATGGTCCATCAACAGAAGCTCATCAAAGTAAGCCTCCTGCAGAGGTTTAAGTGTCCATAAACCAGTGTTCTGTTCAATATTGTCATTTATAAAACACTAGTTGATATATAACCTATTATTCAAGTATAAACAATCCTGTTCTTTAAAAGGTGCACAATCAAACATTGCATCATTGCTTTAAAAGGCTGTATAATCAGGGATCACATTAATGCAGAAATCATGTATTTTACACAAAATGAATCCCAAAAATGCATTAAAAATTTTATTGTGTTCTGGAACAGAGAACACCTACTTGTACTTCTTGTCCTGTTTACAAAAAAATGCTAGGCTCCCCAATTTGGTTGGACAATAGCCCACTTTCGATATCCCGGTCGAATGACCATGAACAAAGCAATTCAAAATGAGGCCCAGGGAAAACAAAAGAATATATTAGGATTACCCTTTGTTCCCCTGGGCCTCGTTTTGAATTGATTTGTTCGTGATCACTCGACCAGGATATCGAAAGTGGGCTATTGTTTTCCAGACCCAGAATGAAAAATGCAAGTGCCATCACTGATAATGGTCCATTCCTGATTTCCTTGTGATGTTATGATACCACAACTAACAGAATCCTTTTTGTATCAAGTACTTTCTTTTATTAATCTATTGTTGTATTTCAGGAGTTGAAAAATATTTTGAATAGGATTCTGTACCCAGTAATAGTGTATCAATACATACATTACAGAGGATTTCACGAAACTTTGGCTGCATCGATTCTGAGATTGATTGGGAAATTGGGAACTAGAAAAAGAAGAGCCAACCAAATTGCGAACTTATGAATTAACTTAGTAAATTACATTTGAACTTTAGAACGAGCTTTCCAACAAAGTTCCAAAGTCTATTTGAAAGTTTGTTTACTTAGAAGTCAATAATTGAACTGGAAATACTGACTAATAGCACCCCAAAAACATCTGTCCACTGACTGTTGGCCGACAGATGTTTTTGGGGTGCTATTAGTCAGTATTTCCAATTGAACCTGGTATAGAATCCTAATACAGTCCACCATCAGGTTATGTTTTCAAGAACAGAAAGAATTTGATATTGGTAGTAAATCAGCATTTAGACTGATAACAAGTTAGTTACTGTGCGGTTCTTCAATATATTCAGTTGTCTACTGCAGTGTCTACCTCCTTCCCTATGACCAGAGCCATTCAACCAAAATTCAGCGATTTGGTCACAAACATTGTCAGGTAATGAACTTTTTTGTTTGCGGAAAGGATTCTTTGTTAGATTAGTGATTTCTAAGCAACAAACTTGTGAATAAACTTTGGAACTTTGTTGGGAAGTTCGTTCACAAGTTCAAATCTAATTTACTAAGTTTATTCATAAGTTCACAATTTGATTGGCTTGTTGTCAATAAAATTGACAATTTCTTCGTGTAGTTCCCAATTTCCCAATCAATCTCAGAATCAATGCAGCCAAAGTTTCGTGAAATCATCTGTAAGAATAGAACAGTCCACTAACTACTAGCTTTGAAACCAACATCTGTAAGGCACTGATTGTCTGCTTTAACTTTAGCTTGGTATAAAATGTGCACTGGTTTAGGTGCAAACATTAAAAACCAGGATTGCATAACTGCTCTTATCAAGAACAATTCTGAACAAGTACCAAATAAATTTAATTAATACAAAAATCAAAACCTCAGAATAGAGTATCTAAGTTTTTAACTAGAAATGACATATCAGTACAACTTAGTCCAAGTGTTCACAAATCAGAATAATAAAAAGATGAAACAGGGGATGAATTTCATTGTAGTGATTATATTCTGCTAGTAAAAGCATCAAATGCACAATGGTGTATGTCATTTCTTTTAAAACCTAGGGTACTCTAGGGGTTTGAGATACATACCGATGAGGGGAAAGAGCACAGGGTAGTTATAAGGCATTACAAAGAGATTCACTGATTGCAGGTTTGTACTGGCTTTTAAATATCCAAATGTACAACCCAAGCTGCCAACTTCACCATTCTTTCTACCACTGTTATAAATAAAAGTCTGAAAAATAACCAAAGAAAAAAAAAGCTCACAAATAAAGCTAGAAATTAGTATATATAACTGAAGATTAGGAAGGGTTTGAAACTTGCATACATTCACTCTCAAAAAATGAGTCAATTTTTAACTTTTGCTGGTAGACAACAGAACTCACATTTTGTGTGTGTTGATATTTCCTTGATGCCATTAAATTAATTAATCATATGATTGCCAACAAAGATGGCAAATAGAGTATTGAGATTGTTATGGAAGTGCATCATTTCTTTTGTTCTAATCAGGTTTATCTATATTGCAATATTGCAATTCTAAAGTGAATGTACATTGTTTTGGTACTTATTTTACAAAAACCTGTTAAACAAGTTTTTGTTTAAAGGGTATGTTTGAGAAAAAAGCTTTTGATGATCTTGCAATATTTAGGTGTGGGAACAGTTCTCTTTGATCAATAAAATATGTAGCCATGTGTCCTTGAGATGAAATGCCACCAGTAATTGATGAACTGGCACAACTGCGATGCACATCACATACTGTTTCAGGAAAATGGTCAGTCAAATTTGTACTTTAAGACTACAGTTTCAAGTGTTGAGCAGGAATAATTTTACAGTCACACTGGACATTCCTTTAACTGCAACACTGCAACATTTGGGCAATACAAGAGATCAAAGGTAATGAGATTTTTTAGGAAGGTCAACAGGGTTTAAATATCGCATACATTAACTTGCAAAAAGAGAGTTGATTTTTCAATTTTGCTTGAAGACAACAAGTGAACTTGCATTTTTTTTATGTGTTGATATTTCAATTGTATGATGCTTCATTTTGCTTGTAGATTTCAAGGCCATAAGCATTTTTTAATTTCAAACCCTGGTCAATTTAGATCTGTAACTACAGACAGAAAATTATTAAGGTGGCTCTCCTTTGATATGGGCCTGTGTATAAACACAGAGCAATGAGTTTATCAGTACTTCTTTGCTATTGCCAAGTCTTACCCTCTCTAAAGTAAGCGGTATTTTTCATTTAAAAGTGTTTTTTGATATTGGAATATGTCTGGTTAAAAGTTTAATATCTACCAGTAAAATTTAACTCATGACAAGGGAAAATGAAGTTAAATAACTAACCTGCCAGCATGTTGATGGAGACTTTCTCTCCAGAATATACTGTGTAAGTGGTGAAGGTTCCAGTTCATATTTATCAAAGGGAAAATTGTCTATAACCTGAGGCTCTGTGTCTACACAGTTAAATAAGATCTTAGGCTGTGCATCTCTTGGACTCTAGAAACAAATAAATTATCATTTATTATAACTGGTATTCTTTTTCTTTGTTATTCAGCTTTAACAGAGTTTTCACCCCAAGATTTGTAGTTGAGAATACTGTAATGCAGTTCTTATTTATGCTTACAAGTTTCATCAGTGAAGGGTCTGGCCAGAATGTCTCAGGAATTGGCCAGTATCCTGTAGGTAGGCTATCTTTTTCAAGGTTTGCTTTGATGTAGATCATTTTACAGCAGCTAGTCCAGGAAGCAGGTTGGGAGACCATTGGTGTTGGAGAAGCTGTGGCTGACCTTGATATGCCATTTGACATTACTCCCTCATCTGGAAGACCATTCAAGACAGGAGGAACAGCCAAGGAGTCACCACGAGGAGATAATGATGGGGTTCCTGTTCCACTATGAGAAATGTAAATTTTGTTATGGTATAAAATACAAAAATATTGCCAAACTATAGCTAGTTTAAACTACTTTATGTCCATACTGTCCAGACATCCAGATATTTTTCCATCAGACCTTGCAATAACAGCCAGTCATACCCTGGTCAAGATGGGTGAAAAGTGTTTGGCAGGGCAATGTACACCTGTGGATGGTCAAGTCAAAGATCTATTCAGTTTCCTTTAACATGACTGACTGGTCATTACACAGTTGTGGATGGTCAAGTCAAAGATCTATTCTGTTTCCCTTAACATGACTGACTGGTCATTGTACACTTGTGGATGGTCAAGTCAAAGATCTATTCTGTTTCCTTTAACATGACTGACTGTTCATTACAAACTTGTGGTCAAGTCAAAGATCTATTCTATTTCCTTTAAAATAACTGACCAGCCAATATGACAGTTCAAAAGCATATTTCAACAGCAAAGTTCCAAATTTGACTGGCCATCGACCTGTGATTGGCCTTTTTTTTCAAGCCCAGTATACACCCTTTTAATAAATCCCACAATACAATATTTTCCGCGCTTGACGTCAAATCTATTCTCTGGAATTCTATTCATTTCTTTCATTGTTTTGAGCTTTTGTTTATTTTGAATAGAATTGAAAAGAATAAATTTGACGTCAAGCACGGAAAATAATGTATTGTGGGATTTATTAAAAGGGTGTATAGACCTTTATTGCTTTCTTTCTTTTGGAGGAGTGTTTTGCACATCAAAGTAATTCCATAACATACCTTGTAGATAATCCCTCTGTTTTGATTGGCTGATGGTTTTCTGTATTGATCTGTCTGTTTTTCATGTCTTCTCCAAATGGTTCTGTGTTATTCCCTATGTGATTATGTCCATCAATAAGAGGAGGAGGAGTTGGTGAGTCTGTTTCTCTTAACAAGTTGTTTTTCTGGCCTGTAAAAATAAGGACATCTCATTTCAAGCAAACTAGGTTCAATTATTTTTCTGCTTAATCTTATTATCAACTTTGTATATTTTAAACCATTGGTACTCTTCTCTCATTGGGATTTTTTTCTTTTCCCATTATATTCTCTTTTACTCTGAATGTCTAAAACATCAATAAGTATACTGATATCCTTTCCATTATTTCAAAGACAGTTAATTGTTATATTGTTACAGGCATTTTATCTTCCTTTAATGTTCTCTTTATTTAAATATTTGCTTCTCATATTTTACCAGGTGACGGCGACGAGGACAACGACGAGGACGACTACTACTACTACTACTACTACTACTACTACTAATGAACTCCTTGTATTAGCATGAGCTGCTTTAGGAGAATAAACATTGAAGAATTCATTTATGTGCTTAGTTTTCAAGCTGGCTCTCACCTGCAGGAGTGTCTACTAATTGATGTCTTGCAATCATTCCCAAGGGAAACAAAATACACAGTGGCCATGTTGGTGGTACGAACAAAAGAAGCTAGTGAGAAATCTTTTGTTAAATACCACCAACATGTCCACAATGACATAATGTGCAAACGAAGAATCAGGGACAACATCCATAGATCAAATTGGAATTTAAATATGTTATTTTATGAAGGAAAGAAAACGAGAGAACCTGGAGAAAATTAACCCTTGAAGTACAGAAGAGAAGCACCAAGCAACTCCACTCACTATGTACTGTTTTAGTACCTTCTGTTTGGATGGATGGTGAAGGTTCTGCTCCTCCAATCTTTTCAAAATTAACAACAATACCACACTGTATCTTTTGTACAATAGATTCCAAGGCTTGACCTAAAGACTTTGACGATGATGCCTTGTAGCACTTTCCTGTGAATGATAATAATAATAATATACCATTCAAACTCTTGAATCCTCATTCAAGTTAAGTATACTCTTTTTCAACGGTGCTACAAATTTACTCACTCATTTATGAATAAAGCCTGGTTTCCATAAAACCCTAAGACAGCCAGTGACAGTGTCTGCAACCGTCTGTGGCAGTCGGCCGTCTGCGGCAGTCAGGAAAGTTGAACTTGGTTCAACTTTCACTACTGCCGCAGACACTGTCACCAGCTGTCTAATGGCTGTTACAACTTTATGGAAACCAGGCTTAAGACAGGTCAATAAAGAGGGACACCATTAAAAATATTAAGAGCATTCCCTTTGTTTTTACATTAAAAAAATGTTAATTCAATTTATAATTTAAATAAATAAATAAAAACATGGATTCAGCTTCAATTTATTGTGTGAAAAATAAAGCTCTAAATTAGTTAACTTCAATAGACCTCCATGATTGATGAACCACACTAAAACAAACTATTGGGTTAAGAATTACATAACTCGCTGTTAATGAAACAATGCTTAGGGTAAATCCAATATAATAAATGATATGTATATGTATGTATGGAAAATCACCACAAGGAGCTCAGAAAAATTCTGAGCCCCAGGTGGGATATGAACCCACGACCCTCCGGTTACTAGTCGGATGTTCTAACCACTGAGCTACAGGAGACTCTATGGTGAGCAAGGGATCAACTGTGGGCCATGAACTACGAATCGCATCACGCGGTCATGTAGACATGAAATATGAAATAAATACATATAATGGCTTAACTGCATTGCACAGTCACATTAATATACATCAGAAAATAACTGATGTCGAAAGAGCCATGCATCCATCCATCCATCCAACCACAATGCTTAGGGTAAATCCAATATAATAAATGATATGTATATCTTCATGGCCCAAAGTTGATCCTTTGCTCACCATAGAGTCTCCTGTAGCTCAGTGGTTAGAGCATCCCACTAGTAACCGGAGGGTCGTGGGTTCGAATCCCACCTGGGGCTCAGAATTTTTCTGAGCTCCTGGTGGTGATTTTCCATACATACATATGACATATCATTTATTAATGAAACAAGCAGGTCAAAATCCAACATTTTTTTGTTTTTGAAATAATGTTTTGTTGATTCAACATATAATAGTCTATTATTTTATAATAGAAAACAGGAATGAATTGATATTGTTTCGAGTTTAATGCTTCTTTTACAGCATGACTACTGTACCAGGGCTATTTTGACGATGAGAACCAATCAAGATTTAGAGTGAAAACAATGCATTCCAACTTTAGCCAATTCTAGCCAATTAGGAGAAAAAAAAAGCCAAGATCTGAATAATCCCTGACAAACAAATTTAACATTATCAAGAGACTGTGGGAATGAAACATTGTGATTGGCTGAGTTCAAGATTCTACTGATTGTCATCTCCCATGATTGGCTCTCATTTTCATTCTAAATCTTGATTGGTTCTCATTGTCAAAGTGAAACTGGTTACAGTAGTTGCACTGTAAATTTATCTTTCCCTTACCTCCTGTAACTTCACACATAGCTGCGAGGGCTGGTTCACTACTTTGATTCAAGTTTAACGAACCCTTTGATTGAGGTCCTCCTCGACATCCTGCCATTCTTAAAACTAAACCAAACAATCGCTGATCCCATCTAAATGGCTCCTTTGTTAAATCACTTCCTGGCAGGTTACTCTGCATTGGTAGATGGAGCTGTCATATAATACACTAGGGTTAAGTCACATTATCTCATACCTATTTATTTTAGTAATAATTACTGAATAAACATTTGTTTCTTTAAACATTTTATAATAAAAGATAAAACAAAAAGTTTAACATTTTCCCTGACATTTCAATGCTGTTAGCATCATTATAAATGGTATTTTATTTCAAGTCAGTAAACTGTTTATATAGTCTATTGAAATAATAATGAGGAGTAACAAAGAAGTTAATGGCTCATGGGATGAAAACTTTGGCCTGGAAAGAATCCCGTTGTTTGTTTAAATACACTGAAACTTTGGGGGAGGGGAATGTTAAATTTATCATTTTATCTTTTTTATAGTGAATAATATTTAAAAACCTTACCTCCTTTTCTACCTCATTCTTTGATGTAAGTGTACTTCCATCAGTTATACAAATCACTATAGCTGGATCTAAGTAAAAAGGTTTACGTCCCTAAAACAGAAATGAAAAAATATTTAGAAATCTTAATATGGATTATGAAAAAGAAAATAGAAGTACTTTTAAGAATACAATACATGATTTAACAAGGTATAAGGTATAACTTTATTTAGACAAGACATCAATGAACAAAAAGGATGCTTGTTACAGAAATGTACAATGCACTAATTATAAATATATATACATTATAAATATATAGAAAAGCCTGAAAACTACATTATATCATAGTTACATATAATTCAAAACAAAAACTATATAATGATTGAGACTATTATCAAATAATACCAAAGGCATATCAAGGAAAAAACGTGCACTTGCAATTAACTTCTGTATCTAAAAATTTAATTTAAATTATTTCTAAATACTCTAAGTAATGCCAGTTAATGAATATTCCATGACTAGAAAATTTTCAAAAACCAGCTGGCTACATTTAAAATAAAGGTTCCAGTTTGATTTTCTGAAAATGTTAATTTATTCTTCAAATTTCCTTAGCTTCTTGAAATGTTTTCTACCTACAAGAATACTTTTAATAGTTTTTACTGATATATAACAATGATGTGTAATTTGTAGTTATAAATATTTATCTTTAATTTTTTTATTATCAATGTAAATTTATAATTAACTAGAAGGCCACAAGTTTATTAGTGTTTCCACTTTTTAGTGCTACCTTCTTTATAGTTTCATTAACTTAAATTAATTAGCAATTAATGTTATCCAATATTGAGTAGTTTTTGGAAATTTTCCTCAATTTTTTTCCCTTTTTTCTTCTATTTATTATTTTTTATATCATAATATATTACTACAAGAGACAGTATCCTGGTCTCTTGATTACTAACTATTCATATTTAAATTACCACCATCACATAACTGCAATGGACTTTAGCTTGCTAGCTACCTTGCTTGACCTTATGGTATCTACAACAGCATGACACCTTTCTATCAAATATTGTAAAGATATCTATTATACATTGGTGCTTAATGAATAATGTATTTAACAAATGTTTAAAGTAAAACAATGTTGTCAATAAGCTAGTACATTAAAAATGCAACAGGACTCACCATCCCATAATTATCTATCCCAGAAGTAAGCCGATAAAGGTTTAATAAGTCAAAGCTGTCCTTGAGTGCTGACCCAAGAGTTGAAAGCCCAGTAGCTTGAAGATTTCTAAGCTCATTATAAAATAGTGGCTGAGTTCCATTCCATCCAACCTATTAAGTGAGCAACATTTAAAACAAAATAAGATTTAGAAATTAAAAAAAATTAAAAAAAAATTTAAAACATTTGTTGGGTGGACTGGGCTGGTTTTAGAATTTTTAATATTAATCTTTTGAGATAATTGCAGTAAATTAATTTAGACCTCTTGGCATGAGATAGGCAGCTCAACATGATTTATTCTGTTGAAACTCGCCATGATGTCAAATCAAAACCCAAGATTTATGATTAATATATTAAAATAAAAATAATAACCAAACAATATAACCATTTGTGATAAATATTTGTCATCACAGTCTTATGGTGACCAAAATTACAATAATTCCAAGCTCCCTTTGATAAAAGTTCAAAATATTTTTTAAAGGAAAATTTGAAAATCAAAAATATTCACGACAAGGAAAAGATTCATTTAAACAAAGTTGCTGAGGTAAGCAAGAATAGTAAATTTATTTAAGGATTTTTAATTTGATAAAAAGAAACATATTTCAGCCAATCATAAGTACTTTTCTATGTAACATCGTTATTCGCCAATGAAAAGTCATGTTACATCACTGAAAATCATTCTCATAACAAAGACCATCATGCTTCGCGGGTATTTCACATGACGAAACAAAGGTACAAAATGCAAGGTTTCTGCTTCAAACAAGAAAAAAGTTCTGAAAATTTTCCAAAACTACCCTACTGAACACAAAGGCGTTATAATCTTATATGTATGCAAGAGATCTAGACCTATTAATGAAAATTTTTTGAAGAAATTGTCGCGGAGTGAAGTTTGAACAATGCTTCTCTCTCAGCCTCACCTTGATGGAACCAGGCGGTTCGTCTAACGTCACCAGCATTAAGCGATCAGTTCGACTCGCCTGATCTCGTTGTCGAATCTGTATCAAACGAAAATTACCCCATAAATATCTTCATTTATCTTCCATTTATCGGTCCTAAGCCACAGAATTGATTTTTCTTTACCTTAATAAAAGTTTCCACGGCATTTTTGGCGACATCTAGCAAAGTGGTGCCGAGGGAAGTTCTCTGATTCATAGAAGCAGAGGTATCGACAACAAAAACTAAGTTCACCATTATGTTTGGCGAAGTGTTATGTGTTGTTTTGGGTGATTAGTTTGATTTGAAATCCCTTGGTTTGCGAGAACGAGAGCATGTTGTTTGCCCGACCATTATGGCGCCCTATCTCGAGCTGCTTTGGGGCGCAGCTAACTTTTCTACGCCTCCACGATGCACAACATACCACGTGACTTAAATAGACCCCATGATGCATTCGATCAAAACTACCCCTCGGGGAGGTACTGGGATTAACAAAGAAATAAATTCACTATACTATACCCTCCCCTGTGAGGAAAAATGGCTTTAAAGCTATTTCTACGCATGCGTATGAATAAAGTATATTTATTTTCTTTTGTTTTACGCAACGTGGCGGGCTGAGAGCAGATTGGCTTCGAAACTAGAGGTTTTTTTTAGTATCTGAGAATATGCTCATTAGCTTAACATGAACGACACTTATCCTCCGATAAGACTTGGTGTGTAATAAAAGATTTCAAAGTCTTTTGTGTCGTAAATAGCGTGTGATACAATGGATTCTTTTTATCCTTCTGTGTAACTGTGCTATTGCTTTTGTTAAGCTTGAATGGGGTTTATTTAACGATTTATCATTTCTTCGGTATCGTTTTACAACGATCGCTACTTTGCGGAAAATCTCAAGACTTCCTCGTTCCGATCTAAAATAGCTCTCTTTCGCTTTGGTAGTTAGCATAACGGTTCATTTGTTAATGGAATGCGAACCATATATGCAAACTTTGAATATTAATTTGCCAAATTTTAATGTCAAGGATAACTGCCAATCACAAGAGAGGTCGGTGACATCACTTGCTTAAAGTGATTTTACTTTGCCATGGAAGTCAAAGGGAAAACAAAAGAAAACAAACAATGGAATGTGTCTACTACTACTTTATATTACGTTGCCCATTCTTTCACAGGCAAAGTCACTCTAGTGCCCATTTTGAATTTTTTATTGGTATTATTACTTGAGTGCTCTCTGAAATTTTAGCCCCTCCAATCCAATAAGTAGCTGCCCTTATTTATAGGCCCCCCAATCCAAAATTTGATCTGTAGTTCTTGTGCAAGAGGGGATCTTAGAATTGTATTTTAAAATATCACCTGTGTCCCTCAGACATACATAATGATTGCAGCTGCCATTGCAGCCTTCTTGGTTTAATACAAGAATTCAAAGACAACAATAACAACAACAATAAATTATAAATAACTGAAGATGTAAAGAACTAAAACACACTGAGCATAAATGATTGATCTTTGTGACTGTATCTTCTACATTTACGATATATTAACATAACAAAATAAATTAATATTAAAATGATCTGACTCCAAAATAGTTACCAGCATTTTTAAAATTGAGCCTCAATTTATTGGCAACCGAAAATGGACACATCGTAAAAAAATGTTAAAACAAAAATTTTTTTTAAAATGAGAAACCACTGTTTCCTGCTCTTGCATAAAATAATCTATACATTAGATATATGTCACAAGTGTAATGATTAATGGTATTCATGTAGTGTGATGTCATGGACATGCCTGCTTAATAAAACGTGCTTCGTGTGAACCCTGAATAATGGTATGTTTAGTTCAACAAGGTTCCTCTTCACTTGGCAAGGCCCAAAAATGCACCATTATTTACTTCTGCTGCAATCTTTGCCATATTATGTTCATATTAATATCATAATTTCTTAAATGTCATATATTATCCCTACTTTACCCCACTATTTATGGGTATTAATTATTAATGGCAAATATTCATAATAAATAAATAAATAAACATTGATTTTTTAGTAGTTTCTATCACTGATCTACCTTTAATAGTCCTGCAATGTTTCATTATAACACTGTATTAACTGCCAGTTTCTTAATTGTATATTCTCAACTTTGATGTTGTCCTTGACTACACAGATATTACCACAAGAAATAAAAACTATTGTATCCATGCAAAGTACCCCTCAAATTTTATGCTAATGCTGAATGAAGTGCATTATGGCTGTCACACACACACACATATACATACTGCAGCACTGAAGGGTTTATAAAAACACCCAACCAATGCACACACAAAGTCCATAATATGGATTTTACCAAACTTTCGCAGCACAACAAAAATTCATGTTGCTTCCATGCCCATTTTTAAACATTTATATGTTTAATCAATAGTCTATAATTAGCTCAACTTGAAAATCTAGCCCTACACTGTTTTTATCAAGGAGATGATTTAACTCCAAAAGTGGAGTTTAAAAAAGGGTATAGGATGACTTCTTTTCTTGGAGTAATTTTAACTCCACTGGAGAAATTTTAATTCCATTTGAAGAGTTAAATTAACTTCCATTAAGGAGTGACTTGTTAATTTAACTCTTCAAATGGAGTTAAAACTACTCCAAAAAAGGAGTAATTCTATACCTTTTTTAACTCCACTTTGGAGTTAAATCAACTTCTTAAAAATAACAGTGGATGGCTGGAAATCTGAGCATGAGAAACAGCATGCTAGTAGAAATGCCAAGACAATGAAAAGAATGTGGGTGTGTCAGCAGACAAAAGTGGGCATGTTGACATGAATTTTTGTTGCACTGCAACAGTTTGGTGAGATCCATAGTACATTATAAAGTGATCCCAACACTACTTATACTGCAGGAAAATTGTTAATAAACAAATAGATATCTGCATTCTTTCATACATACAAGAAAATTATTTTAATTTAAATTAATTTATTAAAACTTTGAATCCTTAAAGGAAGTAAATCTTGCTGCTCAAGCACATAGTTGCATAAAATAAATCTTGATTGATTTCTGAAAAGAATATTTAGTGGTAATGAGAAGCTGTTCACTTGTTAGCAGCAGCAATGTCATCTTCCATAGCCTTTTGCCACTCTACCCAACCACCTGTAAAATTGTGTGCCCTAAAATATAAAAGCAGATGGCATGATTACTTTGATTACTTTTTAACAGTTTAATTCATATCTTTTTAATTATTCAGTGGTTTACCTCTTAAAGCCTAAACTATTCAGTATTTCAATGGCTTTGTTTGCCCGCACTCCAGATCTACAGTGAATTGTTATATTTTCATCATTAAAATCTGGCTTTTGTACATTATACTTTTTTTGGAATTCCTTGGGTGACAGGCTAAATGCATCTTGCATCTCATTGACTGTGAAATAAGCAAGCTAAATTAGTGAAAAGCATGTGAAACACATATCACAACATTGCATGCATTCCAGCTGTCTGAAAAATAAAGCGCGCAAAGGATTGTTGTTGAAAATGAAGCGGCCCTCGCCCCAGGCTCAAATTTCCAAGCAGTGAA
>JANTNT010016567.1:0-13341 GCA_024752375.1 Entacmaea quadricolor | reverse complement strand
GTTCAACAGCCTATTCCAATTGGAGGCATAACATACTAATTATCTTCTCATGATTGTAAGCTGCGTGGCTGCCAATGTCGCCTTGTAATACAGCCTATAAAGTCCTCCACTGATGAAAACTGTGAAGTGCACTATAATAAGCACCTACTATTTTTGCTTCTTTCTATTTTTACATTGTTTTATTTACCAGTACTTTAGGTTTTGGTGCCCATGTTGGCAGTTCAAAGTAGAATTTACGAGCAATTTTAGGCAATTTGTAAAGAAGAACCATGGTCTCATTGACACGTTGATTGATAGTTGAGAGATGATTCTGGAATGTTTCTCTTATTTCATCAATTTTCTCTGGTTTTATCTTGCTCATGTACTCAAAATGACGACGACTGAAATGATAAAATTAAATAATTGTTGAAGAATTATAAAATATTTACTTACTGCTATTTCCAGTCGAGCACACCACACACCGTTTTTGACAGGGTTGAAAAACTTTCAAAATCATCATTTCCCAAGCTCCAAACAGTTTCTTTCAGCATGTGAACTTGTTCAAGACTTCTTGTCATCTTGACTTTGAAAACAAGTGAAAGACTGTTTTGCAGTTTGTGTATGGGTTGAAGTTAAAGCAGGAAGAAGTTATGAGACTGGAAAAGCCCTTGATTGGGATTCAAGAACAGTAATAATTGACAAAATGATTTGAAGCAACAGGAAAACAATCTTTCACTTGTTTTCAAAGTCAAGTTTACATGCCATTTCGAACAAGTTCACGCACTGAAAGATTGTATTTGTCAGCTGCCAAACTACACCGCTTGAACATGGGAACTTACAAGTTTGAAATTTTTTTGATGCAGTCAAATATGGAATGTGGCACGCTCAACTGAAATAGCAGTAGCAGATACCAATGCAGACATGCAAACACTAATGCCCATTTACAGTGCATTTCACATAACTTTTGTTGAGTCAGGGTTCTTCTGGAGATCAAGCTGTACTTTGGAAGTTCACAATGAACTTTGTTTGGGAACTTCAACATACTTTTCAAGCAAATTTGGCAATTCAATAGAATCGAGGGTATAATCTTTCTATACTTGAAAATATTTTCAAAAATTCACGAATAATTAATGAGGACAAAACGAAAATCAGTACGTGATGAGTGTCTTGATTGATACAGTGATCAAACACTGGCATAAAATTAGCCAACTTTAGCTCTGAATTTCTCCACAAATTATTAATAAATTTTTGAAGCTATATCAAACACTTGAAAGAGTGTTTGAACACTGTATCAAAACACCTCAAGTTGGTCAAAAAACTCGGCTCCCCCCTTATTTTTTCAATCCCTTCTCTGTGTTTTGATGTAATGGATCAAACACTCTTTCAAGTATAGCATCAAAAATTTATAAATAATTTCTTTCTTGTGTTTGTTATATTACTTAAAAGGTTGGCAACCATGTCTCACCTAAGCAGTATCAGGTTCCATTGCTATACTTGAAAACTGAACTTTGATTCTATCAAATCATCAAATTTGTGTGAGAAGTTCAAATTTTGCCAACTCAGTTCATTGTGAACTTCCTTTGTACAGCCTGAACTTCAGAACTTGGGAACTAACTTTGAAAGTTCACACTTGTCAAAAGTTATGTGAAATCTACTACCACTACTTTAGGCCTGTTTCAAATATTGCACTTTTAATATGCTGAATGTAATCACAAGAAGTCACCTAATTATCTTGTTTGTAATGCATTTGGCACAGTTTGACATTTGAAACAGCTATAAGGTGACTGCCTACTATTGGAGAAATCCATGAAATTTTTTAAAATCATACTCTTTTGAATCAAATTTAATACTGATTTCAAATCTGAAAAGAAAAAAGGGGTGTTCCGAGGTAGTTTCTAAGATATCAAGGATTAATTCATGGGTACCTGCAAAATTTTGACGGAAAAAAGGGCAAAAACCAAATGCGGTATCCAAAAATTCATAACGCGAAAATAAATAAACCATTTGAGCCAAACTTCTCAGAAAACCTAAATCGTACATCATATTACAAAACTAAATCAGATTTAACAAAGATTTATGTGAAAAACTAATAAAATTTTAATAATATTGTTCCTTCCATGGCAATAAGTTTTGGCTAAAAGGAGCTGTACAAAAATGTACAAATCTGGCTTTTTTTTATTAGCAAACCATGAATGTTTTCTCTAAATTTGAAAGAACTTTCTTTTTTACATGCCCTTTCTGAAAATTGAAAAATATTATAGGGTCCCATGTAAAATTTGGGGGTTTTGCCCTCTTGAAGTTCAAAATGCCAATGGTTCCTTATAAAAATTTTGAATGCTATTATGGAAACTCAGTGGTACTTGTGCACGTGTGCTCCTGTGGGCTCACATCGAACGTTCAATAGTAGGCAGTCACCTTAAGCAGAAATACAAGTTTTCAAAAAAATCCCAACCACCTACACATTATTTAAGTTCACTGAAGTTTAAGAAAATACAATTTGATGTTTCGTACTCAACTGAGCTCAGGTTACATAAAAAATACTGGATTGTATCACAAAACACCCCCCCCCCCCTTTGTTATGATATATTAATGTAAAGAATATTTTCTTACAATTAGATATCAGTGAACATTCCACTTACTTGTGAAGACGATCTTTAGTGCAGACATCCAGGAATTTCCTTATGGCTTTCAGTACTGCATTACCATCTGCAGGGTCTTTTTTCAGTGCCCTCAAGAATGATCTCAAAGCCTTGTTTTTCTTGTCATTTAAATCTATCTGCACACATTGGTGATGCTCCTCATGCAATTGGTGCCGTTCAAGTTTTGCCTGACTCTCTAGAGTAGCAATTGTTTGCTTGAATCTCTCCATCACTCCTAAAGGAATAAAAATAGTAACATAATCATTATACTTTTCACTATTTAAACACCTTATACCTGGTCTCAATATCAATAAAGAGCAAAAATTCATAAAATTAAATAAGAGTCCTTATTGGCTAAATTTTTCTTATTGCTATCAGAAGTTTGAAAATATTAAAATTCCCAATGATCTGTTATTTTTCCAAACTTAAAAACTGGATTTTACACAAGGCCATTGTGTTTTAAATTAAATTTGTAAATTTTATAAGATCTCCCCAAGGGGCTTTTCAGAACCAATTTACAATCATCAGTGGAGGTTTTTTTACAGGCTGCATAGTGCATGTTGGCAGCCACGCAGCTTACAATCATGAGAAGTTAATTAGTACGTTAGTACGTTATGCCACCAAATGGAATAGGTTGTTAAACTGGGAGACAATCCCCTACTCTTATTTGAATAGTTCAACAAGTTCTTAAAGTGCCCCTAACCCCTTCCTCAGTTTTTATTTTAAATTAAGATAAGTTTCTAAGAATTTCTGTGAAGAAATAGATCGATTCTGATAAATCCCTGATTTTTTATAGCATTTGCCGATATGATTACAAAGACAGCACTTTCTCCTCAGTTATTAAGACCTTGAGTATTGGTCCGGCCAGGATTCAAACTCCCAACCTCCCGCACAACAGATGGGTGCTTTACCAACTGAGCTATCTGGGTGGCAGTAGCCTAGTATTGCATTACTAACTTGACCAATGTAATGTCTGGCTAAAAATATGCACCCCTTATCCCCTTTAAGCCCTCTGCCTCCATGTATATTGGACTTTATCTAGTTTTGACTCTG
Organism: Entacmaea quadricolor; assembly: GCA_024752375.1. Lineage (NCBI taxonomy): Eukaryota > Metazoa > Cnidaria > Anthozoa > Actiniaria > Actiniidae > Entacmaea > Entacmaea quadricolor. The sequence goes on along the minus strand of JANTNT010016567.1, from coordinate 9,670 downwards.
GTAAAAATTAATTTATTAAGAAGAAAATTGAGATATAAAATAATGGTTTGATATTACAAATTCAACACACACACACACACCTTTAATCATTTGTTCTGCCTGTGTTGGGTCATCATTCTTTAGGATATTGTAACGCTTCTCTGAAGCTTCCCACTGTTTGATGACACGAGACATACGCTGCCGATGAGTACTCTCCATGTTTTTGCGTCGTATGTGGTATTTCTTGCTATCACAACCTAATATTATAAAATCAAGGTGCTAACAGTTACCACTGACTGAACAATATTTAGCAAAATTCATAAATAAACCATTTTCAATTGGTAAAATTATGTTTATTTACTGTATTATTGTTCACATCTTACCAATTGACTTTCCTGTCAAATGTTTGGAGAATTTCTTAAGCTCGTGCTCCAGCTTCTCAAGGAATGTAGTTGGTTTTGGAGTTGAAGTGGAGAAAGGCTGATCCACATCTTCCTTCCCGCCAATAAGTACTGGTACCACACGACTGGAATCTGTTGGCACCTCAATCGTCATATTCTGGGGACAACATACAAACTCCACACCTGTGAACTTCCCTGTGTCACATGGAATCAAGACCCCATAATTCTTGAGGGCCATTCCTTGCTCTCGGCACTTGTCTACTGCCTTGCCCTTCCACACATCATGGGATTTGCACTTGCTGCCTTTGTGAAGATGCTCAAATCTACAACCTTTGGGTACAAGCAGAGCATCTGCCTCAAATGCACCAACTAAAATCAATGACAGAAATAAGTATAAGTGAATTATGATATATTAATATTACATCCCTTGATAAAATACAAAACTACAGTCGACTCTCTCATAAGCAGACACCTTGGGAAATCAAAAAATGTCTGTTAATAGAGCTGTCCACCTACCAGAGAAGTTCCCTAAATACAGTATTTGCATGGCCGACAAAAAAAAAGGGGGGGGGGTTGGAAAGGTGTACATAAGTAGAGCTGTCTGCTTATGGGAGTTTCTGTAAAAAGAGAATTGACTGTATTTTAATAAATTATTAGGATATGATACATTATTTTAGGATACAAGACAGTAAAAATTAACAAATATTGGTAGACCCTTACAAATCATTCCTATTTTATTAGTAATTACTTACCAAGACATCTGTAGGTTTTAACCTCTTTATTTGCAGTACAATTAACATTGTAAGGAGCACACCACTTGGTAATTAGTTCAGGAGTATTGGTCTCTACAATGTTACGGACATCCAATGATGAATAGACATACTTGCAGTACCTGAATGCGAAAAATGAAAAACAAAGACTTGCCACTTGAACATGGTCATAATTACGTTACTGTACACAGGGAGAGTATAGGACAGTAGAAAAACAAAGAGAGTATAGAACAGTAGAGCATACACTGGTCAAGATGACTGAGCAACTAGAGTTTTTGGCCAGTCAGAGCCTATTTCTGGACAGTCAAAAAATTAATTATAAAAATTAAAACAAAATAGTCTTTGAAAGGAATATCATTTAATATTTACTACGAAAGGTGACCAGTCAACATGACTGTTCACCAGCCATTATTACAAGTCCTACTTATTGCATTATAATTATGTATGTTAACATTTTGCACGACTCTGAGTCATTAGCTTATCAGAGCAGAATGATGCTTGTTTTCTTTCTTTTTGCACCAAGTTAATAATATTAATATAAATATTGATAAATAATTGATAATAATTACATAATTACACAAATAAACCAGATTGTCATGAAACAATTAAAACAATTTAAAGTAAAAAATCAGTTGTACTTTAAAATGTTGTTTTTACAAAATTTGGATTGAAATATTTGTAAAATATAATTCTCCACCATTTAAGCTAATGACTCAGAGTTATGCTTGCAAAACATGCAGAAAAAAATTTCTCACAGGCAGAAATTCAAATTAACATAAGTTTTGACGCTAGTGCGTGTGTGCAAACTTTGGTGTTAAATTTAAAATACTCTTATTTATCAATTTGAAAAAATCTTTGAAATGTTACAGGTAATGTAATGATAAATATGCTACGTGAATATGCAACTCATTTATATGGTTTAAAAAGATAATTTTAAAAGTGCTCAAAGAGAAAAAAAATGCTAAAAATTTAGCTGAAGTGTCTTGCAAGAAAAAACTGAATCTCTGTATAATAAAAGACTAAACTTTAATTATTCACAGCAAAAGTAGATCAATGTCTTAATGAAGGTTTTAGCAGTGGTTTGGATTTATTTCACATGAAATTAGAGTTGTTTGCTCCACTTTAGTTTGAATACACAAAGAAACACACCTTGTTTTTGCAAATTATTCAAAATCGCCCTGATAACAACTTTCGATTCTGTCTCAAACTACTTTGCCTTGGTGTTCAGATGACTACTCTGCCCACAAACACAAAGGAATGTAAACTGAATTTGTAACAAGATTTTTATCTGACTTTCTTCAATGAACACTTTAGTCCAATTTTCTTTTTCATTTTGATAGGCACTGTTATGTTCAATTTCAAACTTATATTTTCTCATACTGGAACACATCTTTTTGCTTTTTAAGTTCCTTCCTTGTCAATCTAAGCATGCAACCTGTCTCCGTGTCCCCGATAAGATTTCCAACAGACTCACTTTCCTTTGTGTTTGTGAGCAGATTCTTAGATGTTTGTGGGCTGAGTCGTCGTGTGAATCTGTCTGACAAAACCACGATTTAGTGGGTTTAGTAGTAAATACTTTTGCATGACATTCACCAAATCCCCATTTCACTGTGACTCAATAACATCTTGTATGTGATTGAGAATGGCTCTACTAGGCATCATAAAGGACTGTACATCAAAGGCTACGATAATCAATTCTAAACTCTCCTAATACATTTAAGCCTGATAAAAGATAATTTGTACAATCAAAGTATAACATTACATAGATATACTAATTAACAACAATATCAACACCTTACTTCAACTAAAAATAATACTTATAATTCCAACCTCAAAATTTGTTCTTCATTTCTAGCACACATGGATTCCCCATTTTCATCAGTTTTCCAGTTTCCGGTTTTGAGATCAATGTGTTGGTTGACTTTGCCACACCAAAAGGCAACTTTTGGCTCATGGTTAGGTAAGCTTTGGTTGTCTTCACTACTAGCACAAAACACCTGAAATATCAACAGACATGTGAGGTTTAGGACAGTCATATTGCCTGTGCATTGACTCCGACGAAGGATTAACGTCCAAAACGTGAGTTTCTTATGTCCTACCCACGGTGCTAAAGTTACTTGCTACGACACTTTTGCCTGTGCAAGAGTTACTTCACTTACATTCTCACTGCATGCTCAGGACTAAGACAACAGTTTCAGAAATGTGTGAAGACTGTCTGTATATGTAATACGCCTCTATATGTACTTCTCTTATAGAAGATCACTAATACTCCTTATATCATTGATTCAGTTTCTTTTGTTCTCTGGTGGTCTTTATCTTTCTTATTCACTCAACAAACGGCTTTGAGGTTGATAGTTATCATCCTCCCAATATCTATTTATCAACCCCGTGTTTAAGAAACTTCCCCAATGATGATATAAAACAGTTATATACTGTTATCAAGGTGGTTATATCAACCTGAGGTGAAAAACCTTTACTTATATACAGTTTTACAAGACAATACTAATGGTTTTAGATGCAAAAATGTATTATAAAACATGATTATGCCAAATCAAAAAAAGGTGTTTTCTGTTGCATGACCCAAAAATTAGGGGCCAATGGTTAGATTCTTTTTGATATTCTAAATTTTAGTCCATTAGCAATTTTGGCAATGGTAAATCATGGTAGAAATTGAAAATCACAGTAAAAATGAGGAACATCATCACGAAAAATTTAGGTCTAACAATCCACAAACACATTCTTTTGACTTTACAAAGTAACCGACACCCAGATTGGCTTGGTTGGGCACTATCTGGTCTGTTGTGTGGGAAGTCACAACTTCCCAGCTGGCCCAGCACTCAGTCTTTAAAACAACAGAGGAGAAAGAGCTGTCTTTGTAATTACATCTACAAATGGTTAGACTTTCAAGGCTTGGATAATCACTTAATGATGTTCAGGGCTATTGTTTCCGTGCATCCTTTCTACGCACGAGCTTGTGCTCTTTTTATATAAGCGAGGAACGCCCGACTGATTTTTGACTTATAGGGAACCATTAGGATCAGAGGGGTTCTGTGGAAATAACTTGAAAATGAAGTCAGTGAGCTCCCTTTTAATTCCTTTTTTTAAAAAGTAAAATATATTATCTAACTTTGCAGAAAAAAATAAAAAAATCTGTCTTATGAATCAAATCTAAATCATTTATTGTGTTTGACTGGAACAAAAATTCAGGTAATTTTTTACATTGCACACTCTTAGCTCAATAACTTTTCACACTACTAGTTTTTACTGCAAAAAATTAATGCCAAGCAATTATTGTATTCTTCACTAGGCTTCTGTAAAGTGTGGGGGCGTAGAACTTCCTTTTCATCAAAATATGGCTTCTTCTTGACAAATTTCCATGTTTGCTTTATTTGTGCATTTACTGCAAAAAGAGTAAGCTACCATGCACTATGGCGGCTAAACGGATTCAGTGATCCCCATTTTTTATTTGCTTATTTATAAAATCCTACTTATGTTTTTCGTCATGCAAAATTAAAAATAAAATTGTCAAGAGGATCTTTTGCCCACGAATTTCCTTAAATGAGGGTCCCATCTCTCCTTATATTGTAATTCACCCAACTAACCAATATCAGAGGAATGTAAGAGAACCACTAATGACAAAGAAACTCTGGCAGTGACCATCCTTGGTGTCTGATCTCTGTACCATTAATATTAATTGGATTTGTGGGATGGGTTAAGAGATTCTTTGGGAATGGGATTTGGTGTTGTGCCTAGCAGGGGACCTTGTGTCCTATTGTACTATACCTGTCCTTAAGGAAAATCAGTAATGAAATACTTCATAACATACAGAGAAAAAAAAAAAAAAAAACAAAAACAAAAACAAAACAAAAAAAAAACATCACTACCACATTTTTATCTCAACTAAAATTTAGCTGTAATCTACTATTTTGCATTGTTCTGACCCCTAGCAAGGGTTTAGTGATGTCACCATCAACGGGTTTATTGAAATACAATTTGCTATATTTTGTCTAATGACATATCTATATACATTTGTAATAAGGAGACTAAGTGCTACGTTTCAATTTGCTTAAGATAGAGACATGTTTCCTGGATTGACATACTTAAACATGAAGTTCATTTTATTATCAAATTCTTAAAAAAATGTAAGAGAAACAAGTCAATGTGGTTTGAGTTACATAAAGTTAAATACTAAAATTAAAACTTGTTGGAAATTAGATAAGTTAGATTTTGTTAGATAAAGAATCAAACAAATCTTACACTTTAAAAATTTGAAATTCACTTCTTGTTGCTAAGGTTACAGAAAAAGTCAGAAATAACAATCAAGTTTTTACAATCACATTATTTTGAAATTCCTGTTAAAACATGAAAAGACAGACTACATGTGTATATATTAAAGTATTAAATACTTACACTTCAAGATAGTACTGATTTACAAAGACTAAACAAGCTTCAAGACAAAAGCATGTTTTAAGGAAGGCTCTTATCTAAGGTTTTTTAGTTGTTCAGATAAAATAGCAATAAGGAAATAATTGTCATATTTCAATAATAGAAATATGCAAGATATAAACAAGGTATTACCATTTATATAGAGTTCCTAATTGAATACAAAACAATTCATCAGTTTTTGCCTAAGAGAAAATATGTAGTCTATATTTTGACTTCCTCATTTTCCAATTAAATGAAAATTTTCTAACTCATTTTTAGGCTTAATTGACAAGGAATTTGTGATATGTTTTCAACATTTTCAATCACAAATAGTTCATAGAGAAATAGAAATCAAGAAATAAGATTGCTGCCCAACTTATTTTGCATAAGAAATTTTCTCATTTTAGGTACAATATCTTCGGCAGGTATTGGCATTAATAATCAGAGTCAAAACAGCTCTTAATATCAGTAGCAAAGTTCTCATAAATATCGAGGCCCCAAGGTTATCAGAATTTCAAGATTTTGTTGGACTGACTACAAAATAAACCGACGTGTGTACCAAAAGAATATTTGTATTGTTGATATTATAATGAAACTCCCTACTATTTAATTATTAACAAGTACAAGGGTGAATTTTTAGAATTATTAAACTTATTTCCATTATCTAGTGTTAATAAGAATATTCCCTTAATCAATCAAACTTATAATCTTGAACTGAATTATTAAACTATGAAATAAAAAAATAGCCAGGAATATTTAACATTTTTTTCACAATTCAAACAGATAAGGCTTATAGAAGTATAACTTTATTTTTCTTTTTAACAAGCACATAAATTGTTGACAACTATGGCTCAGCTTGAATCTTTTATCCTTCAATTCTAACGATAAAACACCTTGAAAAAGTTGTGGTAAATATGATACTCTCAGACTTTAAAGTACATTGAAACTTAAGAAAATTAGTCCTACAGCTAAATCTTATAAAAATTCCCCCCCAAAAAATCAAAAATTCGCGTTTTTGTCTCAATTTTAACAAAAGTTTCTTGAGAGACTGTGTATATTTGAAAATACAATATAAAAAGTTCTAAGAACATGACAATATATTGACAGCGTTTTGCTTCTTTGCCAATATTTAGAATGTATATATGTACGAAACCATAATTTTTTAAAATTCTATTCAAAAATTTAAACGAATCTGAAATCAGGAACAAATTAACACGAGTAGAAATAAAAATAACAGTGAAATTGAAGAATTATATGGTTTTATAAGAATACAAAATTTCTCAAAGAATTATAGTTTAGTTTACATCATTAAGGCTTAGAGAAATGTTGAGTGTACGTATTTTTAACAAAGTACATTTAAAAAAATACTCTTTGAATTTAGGATGCTGGTAGGTAAGTCTCGAAACAAACTAAGAAGCGAACAAAAATTCACTGCTGATAATATCTTTTTGATCATCAGAAAGTAATTTAGGATCCCGGCTTAATAAAAGTCGAGACTTCACTAAACTTTATCATTCATGATCGAAAATGAATATTACATTTTCAAAATTAACCAATTGTTATTACGCTATCGCTTTATAAAAGTTTAAATATAGTTGCGAGTGTTCTCATGAGAAAATTAATGGTTTATTATTAGAGAAAATTGCGGAATATTTTCGTTAGGATGTTGTGGTGTTATGGCTGTTTTACCACACCAAAACACGTAGAGGTATCGTGTTTCAAAACACAACAAAATACGATTATTACTATCAGATAGAGAAACTACGAGGAAAGAAGAAAGTAAGAAAGAAGTGCTAGCGTGATGTGTGGGGATTTTTGGAGAAAGGAAGTTTTTTTTTAGTACGCTTAAATCCGCAGCGACGTTTTGGCTGTGGTTACGCGACATGAATTTTGAAATATCGCTTTTATTCCATAGAAACATGAAGCATAGTTACACCTTTCTAACAGTTCCACGTGCTAAAAGAGCTAAATACTCGATTGCAATTAGATTTTAACATCAACGGATGTTTTCAAAGCGACGAAGGAACTTTGTTTACACTAAATAGTGACTGAAAAAGAATCAATGTGCTCGAAGACGCGCTGTTCGAACGACAAGCTCGAGCAAACAAAAACTTCTTCAACATGATTCCAACTTCACAGCGAAACTGAAACACGCTTTACTTACCGTTAGCACGTTAACAGACAAAAATATCGAAAGCAGAATCATCTTTGTCGTTAAAACGATCACCTTCAGCTCTTTTTCTTTCGTATTAATCCCAAAAACACAAAAATGGCGGACTTCTTTTATCGCTTCTGCTTTAGTTAATTTTCACGTGACTTTAATGGCAAGCTTTGAGGTCAGAGAATAGTCACCTCTCATTGGTCAGCTTTTGTATTATTAGTGCTTTCTATCGAACTTTATTGGCTATCGGTAGTTTTCAAGGTGACGCATTCTCCGAATTGTGATTCAGTTGTTAATTTAATTGTTATAAATATATTTTCCGTCTCTTATTCAAATTTAAAAGTCGTTTCCAGTAGTGCTCTCGAAGCATCGATTTCCTCGTATGTTGCAACAGCATTACGTCATTTCCTGGGCATAGCATTTCTTTTATACAATACAAGTAGCATGAAATTCAGGATAACTCAAGTAGTGGAGTGCATGAACAAAAAGGAACGTAAATACTGTGTTATCTTTACTCGAGTTTATCTTTAGCGCGGCAAGGAGTTGATTAGTTTTCAATTCAAAATAACCTTACCATAGGCGGCGGAGCGATTTGAAAAGTGGGGGAGCTAATAAGTGACAATGCATGAGAAAAGTGGGGGGGATGGGGCTAAGTACTTAAAATGTATGGATCCTTTTCAAAAAGTTGGGGGCTATAGCCCCCCCCCCCCCCCCCAGCCCTCCGTCTGCGCCACTCCTGCTTACACATGTAATAGGCGCTAGGCGACTTGCACCAAGAAGTCACGTGACCCCATCTCTACCAGGCAACAGTGTCAGAATAAAATGCAGAAATGACAAGAGTATCTCGATATTAGTAAGAAGGCAAAGTTTTAGCTTATAATTTCTATCACGGGAGATATAGCATTAAATATAAAACCATCTATTTTTTATAAGGATTTGGCTCAAACAAAAGGTTTGGCCCAGTCGGTAGCCTCGCACTGGGGGTTTCAGAATGAGTTTACCAGGGCCAAAACAAATAAGGTTTGATTCTCGTGGAAATCAACATGGGCGTCGTATGATGAAAGCGAATTAATCAGGCTTGTAATTTGAACCCTTTTTTGATAAAAAAGTCAGCTTTAGCCCAACACGTATTGACTGGCGAGGCTGCAAAGTTGTGTACAAAGACGAAAGATGGCACCGAAGAAAATGGCTAGAAGCATGGGAAATAGCCAAACATTCAAATGCTTTATTTAACAGACAATGGTAGAACATTGCCAGATAGCTATCGAAGCCTAATTGACATCTAAACTATATTCACGCGATAGCGTGCGCTTTTGTAAACAGCGTTCTCTAGCGCGAGCATTGTGTAATATTTTTGAACAAGCATTTGTAACTGTGGCACGCGCATGTGGTTATATTGAGCGATCTTGTAGTTTTTGTCATAACCGTTGTGCCCTGATGAAGAGCAAGTTGCTCGAAAGCTTAGCATAAAATATAAACAACAGCCGATGAAACAAAACATATCATGAATCTTAACACGGCTTACAAACATTTACTGGATTAAGTCTAAAAAATTGAAATGCCATTATAACAGACTAACTAATTTTAGTATAAACCTACTAACGGTCTAGCACCAATCCATCCTACATTCTGATTGGCAACTCTACTAGACGACTAATTTGTGATAGCCTATTAGTGGCGGAAAGTGCCAGTTTTCGATAAACACAACTCATATTGTTTATATCCATTTATTTGACCGATTACTATGTTTATAGTAAAACAATTAGGCCTCTCGGCCTCATTCAAATGTCGACTCGAAGTCCATTCTTCCTCGAGGTCAAATTGTTAAATATCTAACAGGCCCGTAGCCAGGACTTGTGTGTGTGAGTGTGTGTGAGTGGGTAAAACCGGACCAGTGGTCTTCGGGTCAGTTAATCGATTTCCTTTATTTTTTG
>JANTNT010016456.1:0-13342 GCA_024752375.1 Entacmaea quadricolor | reverse complement strand
ATTCTATTGTTTTCGATTCGTCATCTGATTGGTTAATGAACTGAAGTGACCACGGTTAGAGTAGAACGACAGTAAGAAGAACTAAAGACTCAGCTTTGGCTGTTTGCATTTTTGGTCAAGCGACTCACATTTTCTTGACGATTGAACACGGTCTGCTGTCTCCTAGAAGTTGTTTACTTTGTGTGGATGTCTCAGATTAAAAGGCTGGCAAATAATGCTGTCACACAGGAAAGTTCAGTGGTTATATGAAGGTATGTTCTCCAATTTCTTTTGTATTTATTTTTTGTTTAATTTGTTTTTATTTCCCCCTCACAACACCTAATCAAGAAAATGAGTTCATATTTCGATTTTTCTGAGTTCTTTTTGGGTGTTGCTTCGTAAAAAATTAAAAACTTAAATGTCTAAAGCTTATTAACATTAAGATTGTGTCTTATTACTTAAAATTTAGATACCTCATTGCTGTCGTTTTTAGAGTTAATCGAATAATTTGTGACAATAATGTCAATATCGGTTCAAAGATTTAACAAAAACATCGGTCTTGAATCGCAGCCCGACCTGCAGGTTTTCGACCGCTCAAAGCATCGATCAATCAGACTCCGTTCATGTGGAACGGTCGGCTGCCATATAACAGGTGCAAATTTAGGGGAAGTGTTGGGGGTTTATACCTTGCTACGGGACACTAAATGTGCCCTCAGGACCTTTTATATAACACTTACATTATCTGCTCACAGAAATTCAGTCTAGTCAAAAGTTAAAAATTCTCTCCTTAAAAAAATCCTGGATCAACACCTGCATATAGTAACTGATAAAAATATTAACTTTGACCTCAAACTTGAACCATTGTTTACTAGTGGACATTGAAACAATCTCGGGAATTGTCTATATTGTTATCTTAAATTAAGTTTTAAATGTCAAACCAACTATGAAATTCATAAATATGTCAGTGAATTTACACTTACAGCTTTCGAAAGCGAGATAACATGTTTGCTCATCAAGTGGATAATTTCTCAAGTCAAACTTACAGGAGTTTCTGCTAACCATTCTATTTTGAACAATGAAAAAACAGACAGACAGATTAGACAAAAGAAGACAAACAGACAGATTAACTTGTGTGCATACCATGCAAGCCAGTAGCCTGATGGGAGGGGCAAAAGGGACTCGGCATTCCCCCCCCAATCTTTTTATCGAGACATGCAAACCTGCAAGCGGAACCAACCCTCCTAAAAACTACACATTGCCTTGTCTCTTGTATTGTTCACCCTCCCCCTGAATGTCAGCCTACGGGTCTGCCAAATGATAACGATAAGCGATATGGACTTTTTCTTGTCTCTTATATGACCTCTTATTTTTGCCACAGGTCAAAGGACCGCATCTTTCCAGCAAACACTATATATAACGTCATGCAAGTCCTTTACTTGTCTATAAATGCTTTATTTATGATTTCCAAACTATACTAGTGTTGGGAAATAACAAATCCATTAAGGTTCCTAGACCCACACATTACAGAAAAGGGAGCCCATTCATTCCAAATCTGATTGGTTCCGGCCCCGGCAGATCAGTAAGGACTATTACCGCACTTAAATTAAACATACCTTGCACTAAGCATCATTGTGCCATTCTTCAAATTGATCCACACTTTCTTATTAGTAAACATCATAGTCTGTATCTTGCTTTCAATAGAATTCACAAAGAATGTATCTGGAACCCAAAGCTTCTCAGAAGCTGCTCCTCCGAGAATGATGACCCTGTCCAAGCCAAAAGCAAGACGAGGATCCTGCCAGAACTGTCCCAGATACATGTCGACACTGTATTCCTGAGGGATATAATCGAGTACCTCTCCGTTTGATGTGACCTCTATAGTCTGTGCAGTGAAATTTATAAGGATGGATGGTATTTTTGACGTATGCGTAGTGACAAGATCCCCTTTATGTTATGAACTAATTGAAGTGCAATCTTTAAGGCAGATTTACAAGAGGATTTTGACTTACAACTGGCGCATATATGCAATCTACTGACGTCATGCTCACAACACCCTATAATCTCCTTACAAGTGTTGTTTATGATAAGAAAAAAATGCGTAGTAATTTAAAACATGTTAAGCCTTGTGCACACTAGCGTCGTAATCGTAATCGCAATCGTAAGCAGCGTTAAAACTCAATGTGAATCAAAAATGGTAGTCTTAAACGACATCGCCATTGCATCGTAAGGCCTTGTTCACACTAGCGTCTAAGTATCGTATAATCGTAATCACAGTGGCGATCGTAAAATCAAGAAACTTACGCTCGAGTGTGAACGGATGCGACGCAAGCTGAATTGTAAGCCTCGCTTCCTTGTTATTTTCACACCAGTTTAAAAAATTCCAAAATGATAACGAGCGTTGTGATTGGTCAATCCTTACGACTGCGCTTACGATTACGTTTTTATCAGTTCACACTCGATCGAAAGGTGATCGTAACCGATCGTAGTCGTAATCGTAGTCGTAAGAAAACAAAACATTCTGATCTTAACTTACGATTATGACGCTCTTACGATGCACCTTGCGATGGCGCTTAAGACTACGATTTTTGATTTACATTGAGTTTTAGCGCTGCTTGCGATTGCGATTGCGATTGCGATTGCGATTACGATTACGATTACGATTACGATTACGACGCTAGTGTGAACAAGGCTTAAGAACGTCATAATAAGGTAAGATCAAAAGGTCATGTTGAAGTCAGATTGTATGCAAAAATTGTAAGCCAAAATCGTAACGCATAAATAATCGGCCTTTATGCATGGCGATTCAGTTCAAGATTCCAACAATAGGCGACTTACACTAAGAAGCAACGTGGCCATATCTCCATAGCAATGTCAAAATAAACTCCAGAAATGAAAAGAGCGGATTTTTAGCTCATGACAAAGAACTCAGGAGAAATGACATTAAATAGAAAATAGATTATTTTAAAGGATTTGTTTTTGTTTTAATTTATCAAGTAATAATTGTACCTTGAAATTACAGACGTATTGTGAATTTTGAATGGATAAATACAACTAATTGAGCTTCTAATCTGATAGCGCGTTCAAGTTAGGCCTTTCTGGCCTCGATACCAGGAGATATGCAAGTTGTGTATTGGATGGTAAGATTGAGCTTGCCATCAAACGCATTTTCCCATATATACAAATCCCGGCTTATAAAATAATTGATTTTATATTAAATGGCATTTCTTCTGTTTCAAACACTGTGAGCTGAAACTTTGTCTTTTTACTAATATAAAGATGCTCTCTAATTTAAGGAGATAGGGTCACGTGATCTCTTACTCCAAGTCGCCTAATTTATTGAGTTCAAGATTTCTTTAGTTACTCGCCCATCCGCATGCAGCCAAAAATGTTTGAATGAATTTTTGCTACCCAATGAAAGTTGGAAGGGGCTGCTAGATGTTGCTTAGGACGACGAATTTAGCGACAGCCAAACACAAATCCAAGAAATGAATTATAATATTTAGTATTCTCACTACAACAAAATCTTCAATTTTCCTATCTTCTAGAATGGCTGATATCCTATAGGAGCTTCAGGACCTTGGGCGTAATGTTTTTGCATTTCAGACTACGTGTCATATTCCTTGAGCATTAATTATTTTTTCAGGGGTAACGTAATGCAAGCATAGCTAATGTTTAATAATGGAATTTTGTTGGTTGGAATTATCAAAATGAGTAAAACTAATGATATTCATGCTTTTTCTTTTTCGTTTTAATAATCATAGCATTAGTGGGTGTTTTTGTATAGCGCATTTCACACATGTCTCAATGCGCTTGACAATTCAGTATCATCCGTGGAGGACTTTATGGGCTGCATTATAAGGCGCCATTGGCAGCTGCGTAACTTACAATCATGTGAAGATAATTAGTATGCTATGCCTCCAATTGGAATAGGCTGTTGAACCGGGAGGCAATCCTCTGCTCTTATACAAACAATTCAACAGGTTCTTTAATGTCCCCCATGATACAGGTTAAGGAAGGGATTGAAGACAGGGCCTGTGGTTTAAAGTCCTTATCTGAGAAGAATTGAAAGTCTAACCATTTGCAGATATTATTACAAAGGGCACATTTTCCTCAGTTGTTTTAAAACCCTGAGTTTTAATTCCTCTCCTTTTTTTCTGTATCATGCGCAAATTCCATTAACGTAACTTGAGTGTTTCAAATTATCTAAAAATATTGAAAAACTCATGAAAAATTCATAAGCTTCTGGTCCAATTGGTCACGTGCATGGACCTTTATACTCCATAAAGTTTTCCTTATTAGTAGTATTCTATGTTTCTATATAAAGATCATTTGGAATGCACCTGATGACGTCATCCCTCATTAGTATTCATATTAATTATTATATTGTATAAAAATCACTTGAATACTTATGAGGAGGACTTTATAGAGTATAAAGGTTAATGTACGTGACGTGTATGGGCGCTCCAATTGAACCAGAAGTTTATGAATTGTTCATGAATTTTCGAATAAATAATAGTTTTTAATGATTATTTAGCGTTTAAAATGTTTTAAAACTTAAGCATTTTACATACCATGCTCGCTTCCCTGAGTTCTCCAAAAGACAGGATTAGAATATCGAGTCCAACTGATAAAGGTTTAACTGTAAAAGAACAATAGGAAAACTTACTCATATGACAGTTTATTAGCAAGTGGAAAATGTGTCCGAAGGTCTTGGTGACGGATGCAATAGAATTTTTTTTAAATATTCACCAGGCGCTGGTGGTATAGTGGTCAGCATAGCTGTCTTCCAAGCCGAGCTGACCAGAGTTCGATTTCCGGCCGACGCATTTTTTAAAGACGTTGTTAAGTTGCCGTTATTTTTGAATAACCAAGCTGAGTTCACTTTAGAAAAACTCAAGGTCAACCAATCAGAGTTGAGGATTACATTGTATTTTGATTAGCATTTCCCATTTTCCCATTGACAAATCGGCCTCGACCATGATAATTCGAATAATTGATCCATAATTTCTTTTGGGGAACGTGATCAACTCAGCTGGAAAAAAGAAAAGAAAAGAAAGGAGGAGGAGGAGGAGGAGGAGGAGGAGGAGGAGAAGAAGAAGAAGAAGAAGAAGAAGAAGAAGAAGAAGAAGAAGAAGAAGAAGAAGAAGAGATATATCCACATACTATTTACCCTCATAAAATGGTCTTATTCTTTTGTCGTACTCAGCAAAGACTTTATCGAGTATCTTGGAGACGTTTCTTCCAGGTTCAACATATTCCTCGTACTTTAGTTTAAACTCTCTGCTTGGCCTTGAAGATAAAGAAAGAGACGTGCGTCATGCGCATTTGTTGGGTCTATGATCGAACTTAAGCCACTGGGTAAACAATAAAAGAGGAAGGGGAGTATGTGACAATAAAGGGATCATCAAATGAAGAGAATAGTTTCAAGTTGAGGCTTCGAGCAAAGTTTTCAATATTTGCTCTATTTTTTGCACGATGCCTTGACTTGAAAATATTGTATACGGGAATGGGGGATATCTCGGAAATGACCTATTGCGCTCTTTGTATAGAAATGCAGGTGAACATTTAATTTAACTAGTAGCAAAACGCCATATATAATATAATATTGGTTGTAAAATGAGAATATCAGATTAAGATAAAAAATTCATCAGTTAAAACTGTTCACGCAAGAACCACATCAACACGTGTAAATTGTCACGTTATTAGCATAACTAAAAGTGGTAGGATCTATTGGAAAGCATGTGTATCTGCCGCCAAATACTTACAATATCTTGGCTGTTTTTGTATCATTCACTTCTGTATCGCTTCGTGCTGGAAGGACCGGATTAGGAGTTTCTGTTGTTGTGCGCGATATCCAAATTTTCCTTAGCCTCCTGTCAATTAAAACATAATCAAAATATTTATTTCTTCCAGTAATGAAGAATCCAGCAAATCATGAGCGTGCTGCAAGGCATGCGGGCCCGGGCGGGCGGGCAGTCTCTAGCACCTCATAAGCGTCATATTGTTGCAGTGAATAATTTGGGCACATTGGGGCGTATTTTTTTGCATTCTTAATATATGCGAAGTTAATTCATACAACTCTGTTATACAGTGAAAATAGTACATGCTGTTGTCGATGAATTCGAATTCGAAGATAAAACAAAAGGGAACTACATGATTCTAAAAGTAGGTTTAAAGTATATGCACATAAACCAAAACCAAAGACAATCTGGAACACTTAGCTAACACTTAAATTCATCGATTGAATTTAGTTCTTTCATGTTATACAGAATCCAAGTGAAGGGTAAAGACTTAAGATAAATCGAAGACGAAATGAAATTGCATCACATATGAGAAGAATATCGAAGAAGAAAGAGTAGATAGATTAAAGACATTGCAACTAAGAAACATTCACTATTGCTTCAATCTAGTGACCAGGATTATTTCAGGTAAGATATGTGACTTACAGTCAAATATTTACATTTATTTTGAAAATTGTCCCTGCTTTCCATCCCAAAGCAGATCTAATTAAGATCAAACGAGTAACTAAGTAGAAATATTTCAAACACTCAGATTCAGTTGCACAATTCACCCTTTTGAACTGAGTATACTTGACCATTCTCAACATCTACTTGAGAGTTGCTGGTACTGAGACCGCTGCAATCGAAATATTTTACTATGTTGGTGCAATTCACTCAGAAGAAGTCGACAACCATTTTGAGCTCCATGCAGAGGCCGCATATGCAATAATAAAACATTCGAAAACTCGTTTAAAACTTGTTTCTCGCCTTGATACGGTCCTCTTATATACCACGGTTTGCGTCGTAACATCGTCATAATATACCGACCCCGGCTTTGCTTGAACTGAACACCAAACAATGAGTTGTTTTCCCAATGGAATATAGAATGTCCCACCAACAAACCCAAATTCAGAAGATTCTTTAGTAGTTATCGACAATTTTCTTAATGTACCTTTAGAATGCATTTATTCTAAAAAATGCATTTTTAGTTGTCCGACGTGGCAACAGTAACTAGGGAGGTAGAACAATAAATGCGCGATCGGTGTATAATTCAGTGGCTTCTCAATACGAACCTGAAGACTTACCAGAAGGTCAAAGAAAAGTAACGATCAAAAGTTCTTTGATGACAAGAAAAGTCTTCAAACCTCAAGCGTGCCACATGCAGCCGCCATGTTGGTGTAACAGCTAACAAAAGACTTTTTTACTAAATTCTCGGAGTGCACGTTACGTCACAGCCGCCATGTTGGTTGACGATAATAAAGCATTCCTAATTAGTTTCACTTGTTCTATCAATCAACATGGCGGTTCTATCTTTGTTATTCATATCTCATAGAACGTTCTCTAGTTGAAAATAAAGAATATTAGCTTTCGGCTGCCAATCTGCTAGCCTTTGTATATAATATATCCAGTCATGTATGGTCTTAAGTTAATGATGATAATAATAATGAAAACTTTATTCATACATTTTATAGTCTTAACAATACAATAGTAATAAAATCTCACTTTGCAGGTAATTTACAACTGGCTACCAAAACTGACAATAACACACAATAATAATATATATATTATACTACTACTACCACTATTACCACCACTACTACCACTACTACCACCACTACTACTACTAACAACAACAACATTAACGACAACACTGGACAACAACGCGACAACAACAACAACAACTCTATTTCAAGAGGATGGACATGAACATATCCATCGATTTTAAATACTCGTCTATTATACTACTTATACCGTTATTCGATAAAGCTAGCAAAAGCTAATCTTAATTTTCAACCAGGCAGAGAACGCGTTCTATTTAGTAAAAATATGTTTAATCCTGGTTGCGGCTCTTCTATCTTCAAAAGACTTCTCATTCACCCTATTATGTATATCAAACATGGCTGCCATGCCTTTGTCGTCTTATTCCCTGAGGAATGGGTCAAAACCAAGAATACCTTGGTATGGATTTTTATTTTCCACAAGTGATAAACCAATCAAAATACTACATTTAAAAATCCACAACCATTTTCTATATCAGAGAACCATTTACTTTTTCGTTTGGGCTTAAATGATTTGTTATCTCAATTCAAAGGCCAAAGAGGCGCGGGCAGCGATTTTTATTACAATAATGATTATAATAATATATTTCTTACTCTTCGTCTATGGCTGCTGGATTTGTTCGATTTCCATTGAAAGGAATTGTTGAGTTAGACGTTAGATCCGAATCAACTACTACCTCCTTGGTTTGGTTCCTGCAACAGATATTTTGAAATCAGTTAGAAAATTAGGCAATTGACAGAAAGTAAAAATCGAGCGTTTTAATGATCTAAAACTTTATCCAAAATTTAAAATCTACTGCAAGCGAAATGTGAGCATCGAGACACAAGTTAACTAATTATAAGAATGTGAAGGGAGCAACTGCATAATTGTGGTAATGTATAACTACATTGAAATATTTAATCAGTGGTAATTTTTACCAAAGGCCTACTCTGGGTTCCATTGTCAACTAATGTCAATGCAACATTAGGCGGCATTTGGCAACATTGCCTAATTCCAGAGAAAAATGGGCAAAATATTGAGCGATATTTGGCAATATTAGGCAGTATTGGATGACATCAGGCAATTTTGGATGACGTAAGGCAACACTGAAAATAGTATATCTGTGAAACAGTATCCTAATAGTGCAATTTTATGATAATTGTTTTCTAATGTTTAATAAGCACTTTTTCTTTCTATTTAACAGTTTTTCACAGATATATTGTTTGCATTCTTAATATACTTAAATAATAACTAATTTGAATAATTTTGCCCATGCAACGTGGCCTTTTGCTCACTCATGTTCAGTACGTTTTTCCGCCTTGTCTATAAAAACCCATCATAAATGTCCGAAAATTCCTGGGAACGATAATGGACAATGGGGCATGCGCAGTGCGTTTGACCACCGTGTTGCTAGCAGCTGCATTGTTTTCTTTTGTTACTATTTAGCTACTACAGTGCAAACTAATTGTTACAGTCAAAGGAAAATCACTCTAAATATACTATAAGATTTATTTGTAACAGAAAACAAACATATTTTGCTGCACATCAAAAATATAAGTGAAACCGTAGAATCATTGAGTAATATTTGGTAAGATTTGGCGTTTTTCTACGACATTTGGCAATATTATGCGACATTAGACGTTATTAGGCGACATTAGGCGACACTGGACCCAAGAGTAGGCCTTACCAACATGACGGCTAGGTCTTGTAGTTTTGGACAAAAACGATTGAAATGATTATAAATCAAGAATTTCCTAATTGTGAGAAAAACATTAATCGGCTTAGAAATGAGCATATTTCAAAATATATTGTTTTTAAATTGTACTCCAGATTATTCCCCATTATAATTACCGGCTTTAATAAAAAACAAAATCTATGTTTATAGAACTGTAGGGTGTGGATTGATAGTTGGTCTCAACCATCGATTTCAGCTATTGAAAATTAAATAATGTATACATATTCATCTTGGCAGATGCGAACATTTATATTGTTGAGACTGTAACTGAACTTCTTTAGAAATAGCTTAGAATTACTGAAAATACTTATAAGAGGTAATAATTTTATCGATAAATAAGACTTACCTTTGTAAAAAGATAGCATCGACGAAGTAGGTGTTCCATAATAAAATCAGAGTAAAGAAAGGCTTCATCGGAAATTAAATCTACGGAGAAAGAACACTATAGATGACCACATATTCAGTAACTGACAGTCTCACAACTTGGCATATTTTGCCAAAATATTTTGACGCTCAAATGATCAGCGCAATCCGGAGTTGAGTTTCGATGCAGAAAAAAATATCCTTTATTGGAGCTGTGGTGTTTGTGCTGCAGTAGACTTCTGAGCAATATGTATCATTTGCTTTATAGGATGTTCGCGATTATTTCAATTGCAAGAAACCCTTTTTTTAAATATAAACAAGTTCCTTACACAATTAGGAATAACAATAGATCCAAAGGTTAAGCTTAAAATTCTAATTAATCTTAAAGGAACATGTTTTTTACACAATTGAAAGGTAGTGTCTTGTTGGTGAGCCAGTTTAACATACGCCAAATGCTTGACGCACTCGAATTCGGATCAAGACAAGATCCAAGCCAAGAGAATTTCGTGAAAACGACAACCGACGGTTAAAAAGTTGAATATAAATAACTATAAAGTACGCCAGACCAAGCATAAACCATTTTTTTCAGTTTAATGCGGTCATTACTCTTGACAGCTGATTTGTGGAGTTATGAATAATCCTTTAAGTTAAAGCAGTTTTAATTCCGAGGTACACACACCATGTCAATACAGACTGAGACGTCCCAAAGTGTTGGAGATCAAAATAACATCATTCATCATCAAAGTAATAAATATAAAATTATCTTACACAAAGTGCTCTAAGCGCTTTACAAGTACAGTTGACAAAAATTCATTACAACAACTCATAAAAAATTCATTGAAATATAACATTATAATAACTAGAAAATCTTCAAATTTATCAAATCAGATTATTGATTATATACTGCTATAGCTAAGATATCAGTATACGCTTAACTTATAACTATTTAATTGTAGGCTTTAATCAAAGAAAATGTTTTTAACTTCGACTTAAAAATGGTAAAATTTAGAGAGAATTTTAAATGTTGTTTCAAAAGAAAGGTGCTGCGACAGACAAGAAGCTTGAAACCATTATTATTAAGTTTGTGTTTTGGAGCGTTTAGATTATTTAACTTAGATCCGTTGAAATTGATGAGTACGCTTGTGATTAATTAGTTCAATAAGGTAATTCGGCGCAAGACTATTGAAAAATTTGAAAGGTATTATTATTAACACCTCAAATCAATAGACCTCCTCGGCTTGGGCGTAATGCTTTTCCATTTCAGACCACTTGTCATTCTCCAGAGTATCATTCCATTGTTTTTTGGTTCACCCCGCCCACGAGAAGACACATGAATATGGATACAACTCAAACAAAGGATTTTATTCTCGAGAGAAAGACACATGGTATGAAATGGGAAAGCATTACGAGGAGGTCTATTAAATACGCAGACTAACTGGCAGCTATAGTCGTTTCTCCAAGTCAATATTATTAAACGATAGGCACGTTTTTCAAAAATTAAGCTTTTGTAGAATTGACCAGGAAGTCCATAAAAAAGAATTGCAGTAATCTAACTTAATGATTATAAAAGCATGGATGACAGCAGCTGTGTCTTTACCAAAGTAGTTTCTGATTTTACTTATGTTTCGTAATTGATAAAAACTTGATTTGCAAAAAGCAGTTACATGTACGAGCATTCTAATGTCTTAAGATAAAATCATGTAACACCAATGTTCGTGGCGGAGGCAACGTTAAAATGTTAGGAGAAATCACGACACTTTTGATCATGAGTTTGAACTCAAACATGTTTCAGCAGAATCAATTCAACTGCTGGTATTTTAGTAAGTAATAAAAGGCAGATTTCTGTTGCTTACTGGCAAAATAGATTACGCGGGGTGTTTGGAGAGCACGAGAAAACTTGAAAATATAGAAAAATATGTAAAACAAGTTATAATTTGTCAAAATTATCACATCCGTTGAAGGCGTATGTTAACCGGTATAATAGATTATATAGTTTTCGAGAGTGAATTTGCCAATGACAGCGCGCGTACTATCTAAGCTATATTATAATGACAAATATGTCTTTGGCCAGAAAATTTAGGAAACATGTTTCCCTGATTTTGGTAAAGCGTGTACCCCAGACATACATTCGTCTGCAAAATAATTAATTAGATAATGTGAAGAAGAGAAGAAGAGAAGAAGGAGGAGGAGGAGGAAGAAGGTCGCCATTTTGGAAAATGTTCTATTGGGTGAGAAGCAGCTGATGTAAGAATATTTTGATCATGTCAAATACCTGTTACAGTAAAGAAATCCAGACAGGCTATAAGCACTTTTTATTTTTATCTTATCGCTCTCATATAAGTTAGTTACTGATTTTAAAGTATATAATATTTTTGTTCAGACTTACTGGTCGAATGTCTCCACATGTGTTCCGTTAAATGATCGATGGTGGTGAAACGTTCGTCGATTATCTTTAGCTTCTCCGTGCAATTACTTAGAAATCAATCAAGACCTTATCTGCATGCTTTGATTTTCTGAAATTAATTGGACTCTAAATGAATGAATGAACTAACTCGTCTCCTTAAACATCATTCTTTAAAATCATAAAAAATTCAGACCATGGATCTAAGTTAGGGTTGATGACTTCTAATACACAATTTTAAGATCGGGAAAGATTCTCTTCGCTCTCTAAATTTCAGTAAATTGTAGGATAGCTGCAAATGCATAAATCTCATCTATTTGATTGAAGCAAAACCAACAGATTTTGAAAATTATCATTTTGACTGTCATTTCTATAAGCTTACCTCATCATCAACAGCAGTCTGAATCCAGAATAACACCTCCGAATGGTTCTGGCCTTAAATACTTTTCGGTCGCTAACGTGACGCAGCTGAGCTTCCAAAAGCTAAACGCAAGCTAACTAGACAATTATTCACTTCCTTAAATCTTCAATTGAGAAAATAATCTATCACAAGCATAAATGAAGACAATGAAAGAATTCTTGTAAAAGGAGAGGTTTTCCAGAAAGCGGAGAATCCTAATTAACCACAAACGAAGATCCTTAAAGACCGGCTCAAAATCATGTCTTATGAGCTGATAAATAATCCCAAGGGAGTATTAATTGTAATCTTGATGTCAATCAAATTTGTTCTTTTCTAATGAATAATTACAAAAGATTAACTGAAGTACGTTTTTGAACAAAAACAAAGTAATTCTGTCTGTATTATTTCCTTCTTGAAAACTGATTTTTATAAAAAGTTTACATCAAAGAAAATGAGCTTTTTTTTTTTGTTAAAACAAATAATTTTGATTTTATTTAAATTACCTACAGCATATAAATTTATTTTATTAAGAATGTTTCTATATATTTTCATTATTTTATTTTATAAATCAAATCGTTTCAAGATTTTGAGTTGCGTTGCTCTTTTAGAAGAGCGAAAAAAAAGGGGGGTCATCGAGTTGGTTCTCGAGTTATAAGAGATCGTATTAGGGAGTATTTTTAATTATACGCACACATTTTGTTCAAATTATACGTACTTGAAGTTTTTAGTGAATTGTGGAGATTATCACTAATCAAAACAGCGAAAACTATTCTAAATGATAGATTATAATTCTATCTACTGTTTTAAGTTAAAAATTCAACAGGTAATTAGAAAATAAGCTTTAAAATAATTCTAGAACTGAAATTGCACGCGATTGCTCACCCTAAAATATGCGCCTTGCCGTACAAATGTTGAAAATTCTGCAT
>JANTNT010016345.1:0-13349 GCA_024752375.1 Entacmaea quadricolor | reverse complement strand
TTTCTTTTGTTTCCTTTCGACTATTACTCACTAACTATACTTTTTTCTTTCACGGTCAAATGAAAATCACTCTATTTTAAGAATAATTATTCATTCGAGAGAATACAATGCATTATGTCTCACGTAGTGTTTTCTTTGACTGAAAATGAACCTTTTCACAAGTAAGAAATTTACATATAGTTTGAAAATGTGCTGATTGTCGGATAACATCTCAGTGTTATCTAGGCTTGAATTTCATACTGAAACTAGTATGGCTTTCAGTAGTTCGGAAGATGATAAAACGATGTGCCGTACGCAATGTTCATTTGAAAGCAAGAAGAAAAAACTCTTGACGAAGGTAAACATTTTAAACTTTACTTTTGGTTAATGTTGTCTTAATCAGAAGAACTTTTTGAATAATATGACCGCCTCTTTCTCTTGTTCAGATATTCTTCTTGAAAACGATGACGAGGCACAATGGAGCTCGAGTAGGGAAATATCGGAAAGACATTCCGACGAAAGTGATAAAGGTAACTTTCTTATTTATGGATTGTCGAAACATTTTAATGGCTTGAATTTTACGGTGTAAATTGAGGCCCTAGGAAAAGTTCGGGAAATGTGGTTAAGATAATCATGAGCAATGCTTGATTTGAGGGGCATTGCATCAATCATTCACTGCGGCGGAGCTGCGCTACAAAGCTTTATGATAATAGGGTACCAGAACAAGAAATTCAAGAGGTTACTGGTCATCGATCGATAGAGGGTGTAAGAGCGTACAAATGTATATCTTCATCAGTGAAACGTAAAATGACCGCAATTTTGCAAGGTATATCCAGAATATTCAGATAATGTGGGCAGTAAAAAGGGAAGGATTAACGAAACGGATACGGTCGTGAAGTCTGGTGAAATCAGTAAGTTAGAAAGTGAAAAACAGAAGGACGGGGCTAAAAATGAAATTTTTAAAGATGAAAACGAGTCAGAGGACAGTTCTAAACAGATTGTAATCAGCACTAACCAAACTAAAATTGTAATTTCTTATCAGTAAAAGAAAAAATACCTATGAGCATTTTTCTCGTTCGCATTGGTAGACAAGTGATTGATTAAAAGTACTTTTGATATTGTGGTTTCTGCATTAGCAAGTAAAATATGAGCAAGCATTTTATTATTAATAATGTTGTTGACCATACAGCAATAATAATAATAATTAATAATAATAATAGTAATAATAATAATAGTAATAATAATAATAATACTTCGTACTCATTTAGCGCGCATACATTTATCCTTGACAATCATCCCTAATAATTTCCCTGCTATCAAAAAAGGCCGCCCACAGTTTTGTATGAATTTGCTCTCATAATTCAATGGTAAAACGCAGAAAGAAAACAATAGGTGTATGAATGATATATATTATAAATTGAGGCCGTGAGGACAGGAGCGATTCTCCATATCTAAATTAATGCTAATGAACAAGCAGGATGGATTATGTACTATTCTAACTCATTGAATATTCATTAGTCATCCTGATGACGTCAATAGTATTATTTAAGAGATCCTTAATAATCCAAACGTGTCACTTGACGCGAACCTACTCGAGGAAATGAATTAGTTCTCCCACCCACCCTACCTGCTTGTTCTTAGTCTTATCCCTGCGAGCGTGCAGGGGTGACTCTCCATATCTTAATTAATGCCAATCAACCAGCAGGATGGATTATGTACTATTTTGTTTCCTGTATTGAAACATCCCTAAATAGGTACCAGTGGTGGTTTTATAAATTCTGCTATAAATTATCTCCCAGTCTAAATCAGTATTCTAGTTTATGCGATTCCTTGTATTACTTTTTGATATTTTTACGGATGTATGGCGTGCACTCTATAAAACACTCTTACGACTTATATAAAACCAGGCCTATAGTTCGTTTTTACTCCGTCCCTGTAGACTGAATTAAATGACAATGACGCCTGGCCATTTATAAGTAATTTGATAATTGACCTTTTGCAGCAACCAGCCACATGGTACAAAATCCGCCTTGCTGGATGGCAAAACACACATAGAATTTGTCTGCGCATGCTTGTACTTTTTGCTCGAAAGTCATTTGCATGGCGAATGCAAGTATTTTATTATGTTAACATGGAACATTTTGCTGGCAATCTTATTCTTCCAAATTATATTCAAGTACCGAAATTCTGGAGAAGCAAAGAGTTTACCGACCGAATCAAAGTCAGTGAGTTGGTTCGAAAATGGACCAGAACCTCACACTTTCTCATTTTATTTTGGACGCTTACTTCATTCATAAGGTAAGTTTAGAGATAAAAGTCGTTGCAAACAAGTTATGGTGTGGATTAGTTTTGATTTGGGGGTTTTAGACAGCGATCGTGGAATATTTTCACGATGTTTACAACAATATTTACGCGTAATTATTGAAATTCAAGTTGAAAATTCTACATCTTAAACAGTGGGCCCCAGAAAAAAAAACATTTAAGGATAAACTCTTCCCATGTTTATTACTCTTTGCATAACAGAACTTTTTTGGTTTGGTGAAACGTGGTCCCTGGTTTCATGCACTTCTGTAAACAAGTAAACATGCAATTTGTTAGCGAGCTATTTATTTTCATAGAATTATGTACAAAACATGACTTTATGCAAAATTAACTCTATATATTCCTTTACATTAAAGTAGGCTATTTGTTCCTTGGTAAAATGTGCAAATGATAACATATCATCGTTCCAATTTATCACCCTGGAATAAGGCCCGAACAATGTTGTAAACACTGCTTGAGATCACGGGACCACGTATTTCTACCAAAAAAGCTCTGTTATATAAAGAGTAAACGTGGAGAAAGTTTATCTTTAAATAATTCTTCTGCATGGGGCCCGCTGTTTAAGATGTATATGTTGGATGGCAAAAGAACGTGATAGCTTTCAGAACTGCTGGGTTTCACGTGACGCGGAATTTTTATCGGCTGAATGACATGTTTTCGAAAGAAAAATACTTGGTTGAGTGCATATGGTGGTCAGTGTTTGACCATCATTTGAGGTTGATAATGAGATTCATTCAGCTGATTGAAACCCAAAAACAAAGCGACTTCAACCAGTTAACCTTAACTTTTCTCTGTTTTTGATGTCCCTGTGCACAGCTTGCCATCCGGCAAAGCGGCTTTTGTACCATGTGACCTCTGGTTTCAAAAGGCCTATTTCAAAGGTTCGTTCGTTCGATTATTTTTAAAGTGCTATCAGTCAAGGCAAAAATGTCAAATTAAAATGTTAATTACTCCATGTATTTTGACACGAGTAACACATCAACTCCTAACTTCCAAATAATGAAATTACAAAAGTAATTTTTAAATTTTCACGTAAACTTGACATGTTATAGTGGGTTTTACTGTTTTCAGCGGTAATATTTGTCGGGTTTACAGTGACATCCTCCATCAGAATGATGAACATTATAATCAGTTCGTTTCATGTATACTTAAATCCCTCTGAATGCCTTTCCGTATTATGTCATATATATCAAGTATAGTGATTTGGATAAGAAACTTATTCATCCATTTTGATTCACACGCCGTTAACAGAAACCATTTGAAATATCATGGCTACACTCATTCGAGACCTGTTCTATAAGTATATCTCCTTATCTCCGAGTTCTTAAAAATTCCCATTTATTGTTCCAAAGATTTGAAAAATATTTCAAATGCTCAGTGCAAATCCACGGATTTTTGTTCACAATATTATTTCAGTCCATCTGCTGATTGCAAAAGGTGGTTAGAGTGAAAATAAAAGGGACACATCGATAGTTAAACTGACTGCACTTGCAATAATTATATGCACCTCAAACTGAATCTGAGTGAATTTTCTTGTCTTTATTCTTTGCCAAATGTCGAAAAATTATGAAAATTAGATCTGAAGAAATGTTACTAAATAATATAAACACGGGCTCATATTGTATTCATTTGTTAGCATTTTCCAGTTATTAACATACGTTATCGAAATATCTTAATGAAAAAATAATAAATGTTCCTTTTTATCTTTCTAAATTGGAGAAAATGTTCTGTGTTTTAAGGAAAAACGAGGAGACCAAGGCCCAGAGTGAAGCTAAGTTGTTAGAAAGGCCGCTATCTTTTAATATCAGTTATCGATAGTGAGGAAGATTTAACACACTTGGAGAGTGACACCGATAAAGTATTTCACTTTCTAAGCAGAATAGAAAGGATTACTCGGAATGATAACATAAAAATATATAAACGAGCCAACCAACCTACCAGCATACAACTGAAACAAATAAACAAAAAAATATATATATATATATACGAAAAGGAAAGATTTTAGTGGATAAGGGAACACTGAGCGTGTATGGTCTAGCCATGACTGTCACAGTGACTGGGTTTATCCCACTTGTCGCTTCTGGTAAGCTTAACAGATTATTATTATATTATGCGTCTCGGAATATTAAAAAAAAACATGCCACTTTTGAAGACAGCTCTCAGGATTTTCCCCCCTACTTTTAAATTTTGAATGGCATGGACTTAGAAGTGTCATTTGGACGAACTATCCGGATGCTTGCAGCCATAGTAACCAGTAGTGTTCTACTATGATTTCAAGTATATTGAAAAGATAAACGTCAATTCCATACACAAATGCTTTGAATCTTACAAAAAGCAATAGACATCTTTAATATTTTAGGCTTATATACTTACCTTCCATATGGGCAAAAAATTCTGATCAAACAAAACAAATCGGCCAGAAAAATAAACCAATTCATTGACTTTTTTCCTTGATAAAAATATTAGAAGAATTCAGAATTTAAAATATTTTGGTTGTTGTATGGCCAATAAGCACAGTGCTACTCTCTCTCAAGTGGCTTTTAGAGCCTAGGAAGCAATGTTGCTTTAACCCAAGGCTTTTATCCTGTTGACCAGGTCATTAGCATCGCTTTCACGGACCAAACAAGTCATTTACATAAGAGCCATTAGCGAAAACTAGAACCTTTTACAATAAGTTGAACTAACCGTCTTATCATTTTTAACAGTACTGGTTCAAATCAATTACGATGATATACATATTAATTTAACTGGGTTTTAACTTCCCTTTTTCTACCATATGATCTAAGCTCACAAAGACCTAAATTTCAAATCTTAACAGTCTCGCGTATGCCTAAGGGAGTGTTCATTATTTATGGCTGGATGAGGGGAGGAGGCAAAAAAGTATTAACTGTCTTTTTTGGGAGACATGAAAGTTTTTGAGATTTGAAAGGGAGGTCATGAAAGTTTGATTTTTGGGACTTAAAACATTGCAATGTGGCAGACCACCCATATCCAACCACAAATTACAAAATAAAGTAATAAAATCTAAAATTCCGAGTGGTTTTCGCCGGGCTGTGTTATGTATATAGCAATATGCAAAAACTTTGACCTATTTGATAAAACTACAAGTATATCAAAAATATAGTAGAAGTTATGGGATGGCTTGGCTGATATTTTTTTCGTATCCCTGATAATAGACTACAAGAAAAAATATCAGCCAAGCCATCCCATAATTTCTACCATATTTTTGATATACTTGTAGTTTTTGCAAAAGGGTCAAAGTTTTTGCATATTGCTGTATATATATATATATATTACTCAACTAGATATTTTGTTCGAACTGCTGCTAGCTTGTTATTATACATTGTTATTATACAGTCTAGAGTATCATAAAGTCTAGATTAAATCGACTCTATAAACGCAATCAAATGTAGAAAATCAGTACACTCACATATACAGGAAAAATCACAACAAATACACGTAAAAAAGTTCTCGTGGTTGATACATATATTGAACTAAGAATAATCTTAATCACATAGAAAATAAATCGTACAACAAGAACTAAGATAAGAGTTTATTGAGAAATATGTAGTTTCCTGTACGTGTGAACATGTAGAGAGATACCTCACCCTGACAGATTCTAAAGTGGTCTAAGGTGGTCTAAACCAGTCTATATGGGACCGGACAAGGCAGGAAGAAGCCGCAGCAAAGAAACAGAAATCTGTTAACTATTATGACTGGGCTTTACTGTTAGAACAAGGACAGTTGGGAAAATCAAACTCATTGAGCTGGACCGAGATTTCAGTCGCTCCCGAAAAGGGTGGAAAAAGAGACGAGATCCGAACCATGGCGCTTCTTCTTTCGTCAGGATACATTGGCATGGAAGAAAATGAAGACAATGATTCCGTCGATGAAAAGGAAAAACGAGAGGAGGAAGTTGGCAGATGTTCTTAGCAGAGGTAGAAGATTGCTCAACTGACAGCGATGATACAACAGACAGTGGCGAAGATGAATCAGACAATGGGGATGACAGTATAGGGATGACAGTGCACCCATTTCAGTGGTAGAAACAAGCTCCGGGAGGAGGGTCAAACCTAGAGCTTAAGAGGACTACCGATAATGTCTTTTATGTGTGTGTGGGGTCATAGAAGTTTTTATAGAAGACGTCTGCCGTATGCCGCCCGCCCTCCCAAAGCCATAAATAATGAACGCTCCCTAACCGGCGCGCCCCCCCTTTTTTTTCCCTATCATCTTACAGATCATACGTACTTAGACAACTGAATTTTACAAGGATTAAGGAACAATTAAATTTTAAGGCTTAAAATAATGCAAATTATCATTAATACATAAAATTAATTAAGTTCATAGAATAAGTTTTTAATTATAAACCTATTTGTTAAACGAAATCAAAAAGGTAACCCAGTTTATCTTTTAAATTTTGTTGTATTTATAATTTTTGTTTTTAGTTTTTCACGCGCGCTAAAAATTCATTTCTTTTTTAGTAAAGTAGATTACCAATACAATTAAATTTTTACCATTTGATATAAAAAAAATTTTAATTTTCAAATTGTTATGTATATTAAAATAGGCAATATTATATTTTCTTTAATGTAAATCTAATAGAAAGCTGACAGGAAGCTAAACTTTTGTCAAATAAGCTCGCTATGTGACAGTTTGTTTTGAATCCAATCGCAAATTCATCATTCACCGTGACTATGATCCAAACGACCAGTAAGCACTGTAAAATACATCCTACCATGTTTGCCAAACATTCCTTAGCGGAAATAGATCAATTGCCACAAGCGCGCGCGATGGATGTTGATACTTCGGCGTACAGCAAAACGACACTTTGCTATTGCTACAAGTAAAAGCCATTTTGAATGCGAATATTTCTATTGAAAATTCAATTTTAGTTGGAATATATTGTATTACAAACGGTATTTTACCTTAAGGCTTGATATTTGGACACCTTGTTGCACCCTCTCTCACTATCTTTTTGCTGCTGTCTCCAGATTGATCCTTTTAGATGGTTCTGCAACATAAATGGCTTTAAGCTTAAAAATATATTGAAGAGTAAACAAACTTATATCAAGTAAATTAAATTATAAATTTCATTCGTCAGAAGAGCGATGACTCACATATTTCTTTAACATAACACTGATCTGACGATTTCTTTGTCTCGTCCAAAAGCGAGCAGTAAAAGCGCATCTAATACGGATAGCACAGATTCTAGTAACTGCTAGTTTAAAAGGGCCAGTAAATCCTTTGAAACGACACTTGATATGCGGCCTTTTTATTTCTAAGACACTTAATAATTAATCTGATGAAGTTCTTTTATGTGTCATCCACATTAATAACGAATTCACTTACTTTGATAATTGCAGCTTTAGACCAGATGAAAAATGCCTGTCGCGTCGACAAACTCGTAAAATTATGCTAATCGAACGAGTTTCAAGCTAACAATTTGCTGCCGGCGTAAAAATAATCCGTTGATTGCATTATTGTGCGAATAGCTGTTTTGGTAACAATGGTTTGTGGAATCTCCAAGTGTAACTATTCATGGCGTCAAAAGTCAATTTGATTACTTTCAAAAACTTGAATTAGGGATTTTTTTATAGTTAATAATTATATATTTTCGTTTTTCTGGACGCCTCGTCATGTGTCAAGGGCTTGTTGGTTCTCTCCTTTGTTGCAATTTTTCTCCACCGGATTCTCTCCAATTTTCCTTCCTCCATTAAACCAATATAATGGTTTAAAAAATACAATTCGAGGAAACGAGGGCAACATATTTGTTAGCTAATGACCTGTTTTAAAAGTGCTATCCTCGTAAAACAAGGGGCTATTTATTTGTATTTTATTTTAGAATAGTTGAGTCGCATACTTAACAACCCGTTTCTTTTTTCTTCTTCTTCTTTTCTTTTCTTTTTTTCTTTTTTGCGCCAATATTTGTCGTGTTGTTACTATCACTGAATAAATAAACAATAAGAAAAAATAATTTTTTTAAATATCATTTCTTAATACACTTAGAGTTTTAACCTTTTTCGTGCTTGTCGCAAACAAGCTTCAGGGAGTATTTAAATAATGTTTGCCAAACTTGGCGACTAATAGTTCACGATTAATATAAAACAGCATAAGACTTATAAATTACAACTACAAACGCCGCAAGCGCTCTTAAGTTTACAAAGTGTTGCTAAGAAGCAGTTCAATAAGCTATAAAATAATAAATTTAAAATTTGTTGACGAAGAAAGATCGAATCGCACATATTAAAATATTATTTTAAACTATATTATATCAAACCCTTAACTCAGTAATGTTCGAATTCTTTTTTCTTACGACTGGGTGTTCTTAGTTGTAAGATATTTTCCTCTAAATTCGAGGGTGAAAAAGCTACATATTATAATCTACTGATAAGTAAAAGAAAATGAATTCAAAGAAAGAGAATCAAGGGTGAGTAGTGGGGAAAGCGCTCGCCTCTCACTAATGGGACTGGGGTTTTTCTACCGTTTTCCTCCCTCCGTAAAAAATCAGCTTCTAAATTCCAATTAGATCTAGTAGATATTATCGATAGGGCTAACCTTTAATATCTCCTTTCGCACTACAATGCAATAAACTGCTATTTTTATTTCTATAAGTACACTATGGTTGCAGTCTTGAAGAAATAATAGCTCTAACTGAACTGCAAATTAAACAGCTTTTATTCTTTGTCAAACTTCATAAACGTATTAGATCTTTATTGATGATCATTTTTCAGTTGAGCCTGGTTACCATATGATCGCCACTATTGCCAGAAACGTGTTTCGCGATCGCAGCGATTGAATGGAAACACAACTCCAACGACGGTGGTGATCATAAAGCCTGGTTTCCATTTTATCGCCAGAGAATCGCCCAAAAACGTTCCGGCGATCGCAGCGATTGAGCAACCGCGTTGTTTCCATCTATGATCGCCACGAACGCTACGATCGCTTAGATAGAAAAAAATAATTGTATCTCAGCTATCGCGATCGCTGCGATCGTTGGAGTTGTGATTCTATATGATCGCTGCGATCGCCGAAACACGTTTCTGGCAATCGTAGTCATCGTACCGATCATATGGAAACCGGGCTTATGGAAACATAAGACCTTGTGGTTCTGTAGGGGAAGAAGCATGAAGCGTTCATTAGCTATAGCATGCATGGTTGCGTGCGCGAACCAAAAAAAAGATTAAATTAAATTTTCTTTTTTTCCCTTTTATTAATACAACTTAATACGTGGACATTCACTACTTCCCCTCCTCCCAACAACCCTAAAGCTAGGCAGACTTGTTTGTCACGTTGAAAGCCAAGGGACAATGCATCGGTCAAAGAATTACTTGGACAATGTAATATGTGTGTGTGTGTGTGTGTATGTATATGTATATCTGTGCTTTTGTTGTATCATTGAATGGATCATTAACGCATCCATCCGTAGTGATAAGTCAGATACTGTCATTGATTTAGTAATCAATCTGATAAAAGGCCAAGTTGCTGATGCTTTGATAAAGTTAATAGCATGAATATTTGGTCATTTG
Organism: Entacmaea quadricolor; assembly: GCA_024752375.1. Lineage (NCBI taxonomy): Eukaryota > Metazoa > Cnidaria > Anthozoa > Actiniaria > Actiniidae > Entacmaea > Entacmaea quadricolor. Next base: position 3,522 of record JANTNT010016345.1, on the reverse strand, counting down.
TATCACTAGTGGAGACAGGAACGACTTACACGAAGAGTGGTTGTTACTCAATCTGATGTTTAAAATGTCAGTTCGAAACAACAACGACAATTTTTCGTATATATCAACAAAATTTTAATACATTTTTATATAAATTCTTGGAGTGCACGTGCCATGCAACGGCCGCCATGTTGGTACCGATAACAAAGCATTCCCGTTCATTCATCCAACAAGGCGGTTGCGTCTTCAGTTTCAAATATTCATATTTCAAGAGTTTTATTGTCTCGTAGTTGCACTCAGAAAATAAAATCGTGCGCGATCAAGTGATTTTAAAAGTTGCTTTTTCATAATAATACTTTTTAGTTCTATACGGATTTTTTGAATACCTTTTACATTCCTTTTCCGTTCCCTTATATTAAGTTGTTTTCATATAAGATAACAGGCTAATCTCTGGGGATACTGATTCTCTGCGATTTCAATAGTCATTCCTTCACTTCGAACGTTATCTGTGTTGGCATCTACTGTTTTGGTTGGCAACGACCATTTGCTGAACCGAAGGAAAACCTTCGCCGTCTTGCATTGAGTTTGTCTAGTAAACCGACCTACTAAAGTTAATGACATAAACCATTGTCGACACTAAATCAGTACCGACCAAATCATCAGAGTTATCTAAAAACAGATTAAAATAAGCGGGTCAGCACACAAACACTAAGCCAATAGGTGATTTTCACGATAGCTGCCATGATGTTTTTGAAATTGTTATGCAAATTAGCCATGCGGTCTTCCAGGGGGCAAACATTAAAAGAAAGTTGGGGTTTTTTTTTTGAAAATCGATCGACTCGTGCTATAGATCTATTTTTTTGTGCTCAATATTTTTCAGAGTATAGTAAAGAATAGCATGTTGTTTTTAAAATTTATTTTAAAATATACAAAAGCCGCTTATTTTTTAAACTAGCGCCGAAAATAGCTCGAAATGGATTAATTTACTTATCAGAAAATTGTAAACAAAAATTATACTGTAAATGACAAGAAAAAGGAAAAATCCTCGGGGGCAAAAAATTCAATTGTTTTGACATTTTCCCCCATCTTTTCTTTTTTCTTCTCTTCTCTTCTCTCCTTTTCTTGTTCTTGTTCTTGTTCGTTCTTCTTTTTTCCTTTTTCTCTTTTTTCTTTTCTTTTCTTTTTTTCTTTTATCTTTTAATGTCGCAATGTTTTTAGTGAAATTAGTAACGATATCTCTTCTTATTCGAATTTTGAAACGCGATAGTATATCTTTTCAGGACGCTTGAAAAGTGTACCATTCGTATTGGTTAATGTGAGGCAACAATTGAGTTTCTGCGGTTTATGTCAGATATTTGCTGTTACACCTAATTTTGCCTTGGTCGATACAACTAAGTCAACGAAATGGAAAAAGTCTTCGGAATCATTTCAGGAACAAGTTGTAGCCGAATAACTGAAGCCCAAACAGTTGCACCTTAAAGAACTTAAAGATAAACTTCCATTACCAGCAATCTCGGACAAGATGGCGGCCATCTCATTATAAAAAACATTTCAAAGGGCAATTAAAAATGGCGGATCCTTATAAAGAAATGTATGGGAGTAAAACTTAAAACGAATATTGCTTGGTCAAGATTTAAAATTTGAAAACAGTTCCTATAAGGAAATACACCAATTAGGAAAAAGACAGCAGTGTCGAAAGCTAAAAGGATTTAAAAGCAACATCGAAAAAGCCCTTTGGTTTGCAAACACCTTTGGCTTGGTATTACAAAACGTAAACTTCCAGGACCCCAATGGTCAAAGTCACACTCTTTCTTATGAGCTACAAGAAACCAAATCGTACAAAGATTTAAATGAAGAAGATCAGAAAAAAATAAGAAGTATTCTATTCATCCTTGATAAGTTTTGTATAGGTGATGCAGCATACCATGAACTGACTGCAACCCTGGTGGTGAGCTCCTACCACGTTCCTACCTCATAAAGTAGTGTAAAGATGATCTTAACCAGCTATGTCACATAACAAGAACTCCAGGTCCAGCACAAGGAGCACAACTCAACTTCCACACAGAGTTGGAATCAGTTGTAAAAAACCTGGTATTTTAATGATTAAAAAATATCATTACAATATCCATTTTTATTATTAATTTTCCCTCATTTCATTAATCAAGAAAAGCCTAATCATTACAATATTACTACTTTCTATTTCAGATTTCTCAACAAAAAATAGATTTGAATGACCAAAACCTCAAGCTTAAAGTAAAGATATCTGGAGATGGAGCAAAAATGACAAAGCTCACAAACTTTGTAGTAATTTCTTTCTCTGTTTTAAATAGTGAGGAGGATGTGATGTCATCAAAAGGTAAAAATATAAACACAAAAATATTGTATAAATTTATATATTCAACATAAAGAACATAAAAATCACATTTTCACATTCTTTAAAAACAGGGAATCACACGATAGCAATTATAAAGGGACAAGGAAAAACAGGGAACCACACGATAGCAATTATAAAGGGACAATAATCTTATGATCTATTGAAAACCTCTTGTGCCACTGTATTTCAACAAATAAATCAGTCAATACATCAGGGGAAAGTGTCTGTGGATGGCAAAGAAATTCCTGTAGAATTTTATCTTGGTGGAGATTATAAGGTTGATGTATTCAGTATTTCTTGTTTTCAATATTCATACATGCTTTTCAGTAAGTTTTATGAATAAGATCATTTCCTTAATTAGATTGCTAGTTGTTTATTGAAGTTTAAACTGTCAATATTTCTTTCTTAAATTCAGTTTCTCCTTCTTATGCATGGGATGAAGGCAGCCACATCAGATTATGCTTGTATTTGGTGTACTATTCATAAAAAGGATAGGTAATTCAAGTGCAATTAATCTAATTAATGCAAATTACTACATAACTAATAATTATTTAATATAACATAATAATGATATAACACAACATGAGACAAAATAAAACAGCAGTTTGGAAAAACTAAGTACCATGTATAAATTTATATGTTGTGGTTTGAATTCATAATTAACTCAATTTTAAATTAAACCTGTTAATTTTCATTCCCTCTTACATCTCTTCACACTTACTATTTTTATTTTTTCAATATTACTTGTTTTAGGATTTGAACTCAGAACCTTCTGCTTGACAGTCCGATTCACCTTAAACATGAAAAGACCACCAAAGCTTGTCTTGAAAGCTCCTCATATTGTATTCACCTCATTATAACTACTCATTCCAGGCTTAACTCAACCAAAATATGATTAGAGACACAGTTTACCCAGATTTTTTACCCAAAAAACTAACCCAAGGTACTTTGTATTTAAATATATTTGCTTTTCTGTTACACTAGTATTAGATATATTTTAGGCCAGGTCCACACGAGTCCGGAGATGTTGTATCCGCAAATATTTTTATGCGGATACAGCTAGCGTCCACACGTGTCTGCGTTGTCTCCGCAGTGTCTCCGGAGATTTCTGTATACGCTCTCCAGAGTGGAAATTTCTGTATACGATGTGTCTCCGGATACGTGTTGGA
>JANTNT010016234.1:0-13349 GCA_024752375.1 Entacmaea quadricolor | reverse complement strand
GAGGAAAACCGGAGAACCCGGAGAAAAACCCTTGAAGCACAGGAGAGAACCAACAAACTCAACTCACATATGATGCCAAGTCCAGGAATTGAACCCAGGACCATAGTGGTGAGAGGCCAGCGCTCTCGCCACTACACTACCTGTGCTTCCCTTTGGTTAATGAACTGAATAATACAGTCTAAGGGGCTTCATGCTTCATGTCCTTTGACTGTAAAAGGTTAAAAGTAAGAACTTTGAATTGAATTCATCATAGATAATACAGTACTTTGATCCATGAATTCATGAACTCAAATTCTATTGTTTTTGATTTGTAATCTGATTGGTTAATGAACTGAAGTGACCAAGGTTAGAGTAGAATGACAGTAATATTTAGTAGTGTTTATACAACACTTGAAATTAGCCTGTGTATTGGCCCAAAGAAACGGGGAAAGGGAATCAGGAAAGGGTAGATGGGAAGGGAGGGGACTGGGGAGGAGGAGCGATTGGGATAGGGGAGGGGAAGGGGAGGTAGTAGAGGATCCTCTCTCCCTTCCCAGCCCCTCCCCTCTGGCCTCTTTTCCCCCATGTTTTGGGCCACTGTAGGCTAACTCGAAATTTTACATGTACACTCGACAGTAGCTCCAAGAAAGCTGTAAGTACCATGAACATAATATATCTTAGAAAATATAAAACTCCGACCTGTTATGAGGAAATGCTCCCTTTGGTCAACAATATAATAATAGTGGGTGCTTGTATAGCACATTTCACGTCTCAATGGGCTTCACAATTCAGTCATCAGTGGAGGACTTTACGGGCTGCATAGTAAGGAGCTATTGGCAGCCACGCAGCTTACAATCATGAGAAGATAATTAGATTAGTACACTATGCCTCCAAATTGGGATGGGCCATGGAACTGGGAGACAATCCCCTACTCTTCTATGAACAATTCAACAGGTTCTTTAATGTCCCCTCATGATACAGTTTGAGGAAGGGATGGGAAACAGGGCCTATGATTTAAAGTCCTTATCTGAAAAATCTTGAAGGTCTAACCATTATATAAAACATTATTGAACCCAACATGTTAAGAGTTTGCACATCCCGGCCTGTTGGCTGTTTTTTAGCAAAATTTGGACAGTTTGAATACAACAACTAACACCATCCAACATCTAGTTCCAACTTTGTTGGGACTGTTTGGTCCTTTATAGAACATGAAAAGTCTCTCTGATCTTTTGTGTTTACATCGCATCAAATGATCAGTCAAAAGTTCTTGTAATATAAATTGTATAATGTCAAGTATATAACTATAAAGTGATACAGTCACTGTCAAAATGCCCTACTTGAAGAGGTTTCTTCCTCCCCTCCTGTCTTCTGCTAAGCTCTACGGAGGGGAAAAAATAGCCTATGCTAGCAGGGTACAGTTTTAAGGATTGTCCATGTAACAGATAGATAACAACATCAAATAGAAAGTGTTCCCCATGTTTACATAGTTTGACATAGCAAGGGAAGTCTGGAAGAATTGGGCAGAGAGCTGTTGTGTAAAAATTGAGCCATGAGAAAAGCCTTACACACTGCTTGAGACTTCTCTTAAACCTTCCTAGCCTACGTAAACATGGGAAACGTTTTCTACTTGTTTTATAAAATGTATAAGACAGCAGAAACTCTGCCCCTGTTTCTAAAGATAGTCTCATTAAAACAGTTAGCCATGGGCCATTGCATTTCATTTTTGCACCACTGGGGTTTAAGGTAAAAAGTCAGGGAGAAGAAAATGGAAATGATCAAAATAAACAATAGGAACATGGAAATCCTGGAGGGTCTTTCCAAACAGACCATTGTTCAGGGGGTAAAGAGTAAAGTGGAAATCTTGGAGGGGTTAGAAGAAAAAAATTGGACATCCTTAACCCCAGGGGTACAAAAATTAAATGCAATGGCTAAATCAGCTTGGCCTTGTTATCTTGTCTATTTTACAAAATTAAGCATTAAATTTATTATAAATGTCTGTTGAAAGACTTAATTTTAACAATAAAATGTTTTGTGGATTGGTTAATTTTAATAGTTGATATAAAGTAGTACAAACTTCCTTTTTGATGGTGACAATTATATACACAATATTTTTATAAATGACTATTTCCTGTTCTACTTGGTGGTCGGCCAGCATAAGGATGTGGACTAGCTACTGACTTAAGTTCACTTTTCACTGAACTTTGCATTTTTCCAGCTTGGTCTTTTGTGACTGGCCACTGAGAAGTACCTGAGAAAAAACCAAAAGGAAAATAATAACTATGTTTGTTTACTGGTTCATGTAATTAAATATAATTCATGTTAGTGTTGTTTTTCTGTATGAGTGGGAATTGACAAATATTCCCATCTGAACCTCATGCTTCAAGTTTCAAAATGATCTTTTTTTGGTAGCAAGTTAAAAATGCTTGTGGCCTTGAAATCTATCACCAAAATGATATCATACATTTATTTAGTTAAATTAATGGGCAAATATCAACTTACAAAAGAATGCAAGTTCACTGGTTGTCTACCAGCAAAATTCAAAAGTCAACTTTACTTTTTGCAAGTTCATTTTGGAAGCATAGGCAGCAATTAATTTGTCGTCTCTCACCACTGAGGTCCAGGGTTTGACTCCCAAGCTTGGAACTTATGTGAGTAGAGATGTTTGCTGGTTCTTTACTTTGCTTCTAAGGGTTTTTCTCCAGTTTTCCACCCTCCTCAAAAAACATAATGCTAAATTCCAATTCAATCTTTGGGCTACAGTGTATCTATCACCTTGTTGGAGCATAGCGCTGACAGTATGATTCTTGTTACCTTGATCAGTTGAAGAACCTTGAGCTCCTTTTGACTTTGTTTTTGTTGCTTTTGTTGGTTTAATGCCTACATTAAATAAAATAACTATAGAAAGATGTACCAAAAGAATACCAGAAACTTCACTTTTGATTATTAGATATCATCATGATTGGGTATAGTTTACCACCTCATGATCAATGGCAACAACATCTAAGGGGGAGTGGTTAGCTAGCTATCCACCCTCTATTTGGACTTTCTTCTATTCTCAGGGAATAGTAATGTGTAACTCAGCTACCTCCCTGAAAAAGATTCTGGATCCTTCCCTGCAATGAGTTGTGACTTATTACTGGAAAGCAAAGGTTGCATAGCAGTGAGAGCACTCACCTCTTACTACAACCTGGGTCAAGTCCCACTGGCTGGGGTCAGTGTCATGTGTGAGTAGAGATATTTGTTTTTTTCTATCCCTTGCTTTGAGGGTTTTACTCAAGGTTTTTCCTCCCTCTGTAAAAATCAACTTCTAAATTTCAATTTGATTTATGAGATGTTCTCGATAGGGGTAACCTCCAATATCTTCTTTTGCACTATAGTGCGATAAACTTGCTATTTGAAGTTTAATATCATACAAACCTTTTCCAAACGTTATAGCTGCAACCAGATTGTCTATATCAGGGTTTGTTACTGGTGTTTTTCTAGCAGCTGAAAACAAAGCCAAATATATGTATCAGGTTAATTACTGTACAAAAGAGACAAGATACTAGAGTGCATGCCATATATCCATGAAACAAGTACTAACTAGTTAGCACATAATAGTATTTAGTTATCAACTATTTTTTGTTATCCAATAACTAAGAATTCACTGATGCATAAACTACACAAAGAAAGACAAAGACCACTAAATACTTTGCTATTGTTATTTGCACTGTTCTGCTTCAGTGCTTTCCTCTGGTTTGTTCATAATATAGTGCAATTAGAAAATACATACTTAAGTTTTATTTCACAGATATATGATGTGCACTCTAGAATGCCATCATGATTGACAAAAGTCTTATTTATGTAAGGCTTTGTAAAAATGGGCAGAGTTTCTGTTCACATTATTTTATAAAACAAATAACATGTTCCCTATATGTTTACATAGCCTGATATAAACACTTCAAAAAGTTTGAGAGAAGTTGAGAGCCAGGGGGGTGGGGTACTCCCATTATATGGACTATACGAGAATGATCCACTGAACAGTGTATGGGTTATGGACTTTCTTAACATCAACAGGGTATCCATTTTCCAAATTTTTGTCATTTTCAGGGTACCTATTTTCCAGATAACCTTAGTCACAGTTTCATCTAATTTTTTGTTGGCCAATAAAATGATACTTTGTCATTAACATGGTATGCTAATTTGAGTTTTTCTGTCATAAACAGGGTAACCATTTTAGGATCCCAGGGGAACACCCCCATCCAAATCCTACTGGAGTCCCCCCCCAGGGTTGAGAGCTGTTGTGAAAAACCAAGCTGTAGGCACAATTTTACAGAGCTCAAGACTTCTCCCAAACTTTGCTGAACATTTTCTGTTTTCTAATTGTGCCCCCACTTGTAAAATAGGCTAGTCCCGAGAAGTTAGTCTACCAAATTACCTGATAACCCCTCATTCTTTAGGTACTAACCTAAGCTCTGTTCACCCTCCCATTCCTCTTTTGCATTGGTAATCATGTCTGTCAAACTGCCAATAATTTCATTAAACTGTGTAATCTGTTTCTGTTCAACAAGAAAGGAAAGTAATATTTATTAAAATTATAGTTATATTTAATACCAGTAATAAAAAGTATCATACTAATAATATATAGATGACAAATTCCAGGTTAACCACTGCCCGGATAGCTTAGTTGGTAAGACCTTCAAGTCTTCTTGGAAAAGGACTTTAAACCTGTCTCCCATCCATTCATTAACCTGTATCATGGGGGACATTAAAGAACCTGTTGAATTGCACCATTGCATTTGATTTTTGTACCCCTGGAGTTGAGGATGTCGATTAAATGCAATGGCCTATTGTTCGCAAAAGAGTAGGGAACTGTCTCTCGGTTCAACAGTCTATTCCAATTGGAGGCATAACATACTAATTATCTTCTCATGATTATAAGCTGTGCGGCTGCCGATGGTACCTTGTAATGCAGCCCATAAAGTCCTCCACTGATAACACTGAACTGTGAAGTGCATTGAGACATTGTGAAATGCACTATATAAGCACCCACTATTATTACTCCCTAATTTTCACTTGAAATTTCACATTTGACATTTTGACTGTTGCTATCCTTATCATAATTCCCTTCTGTAATTTATCCTCTGTTGTATTAATGAATAATTGGTAACTTGTGAAATTTTAGGATAAATTTTAACTTGTGTTTAGGGAGTGGCCATTATTTACCTGGAGGGGGGCTGGTGCATTTTGATTTTCACTTGCACAAAATTTCTTGACCCCTCCCGCAAAAGTGCCTTTTGTTTCTCTTAGCTCCATCCTTTAAGAAGCATAAAAAATGCTGCCCTCCTCCCAGTAAATAATGACCGGTCCCTTACCAGGTGCAAATCCAGGGGGTTATGAGGGGTGACTAGTCCCCCTTTTGCCACTTTTTTATCACTTTCCTGCCTTGTATGGGTTTCTTGTGGTATTGGCATCTTACATAAAATTTACCACAATTACAATGTATATTCTTGACTATTAATTCATTTGCACTTTAATAGAAAAGCTTGTTTCCAATTGGTTGATTTGACATTCAGTACCCAATACATTTTTTGAATGGAAGAGATTGAATATTTAAGATTGATTACAGCTAAATTATGTCATATTTGACCATTAACATATTATGAATAAAATCAAACAATTCCTAAAATCTTGAAAGTAAAGTCAGATTGTGAAGAAAAATCTTTAGATTTTTGTTTATTCAACTGAAGGTAACATGATATCAGTGGTGGAGTAGCTAGGCTTAACTGGCACATATTTTCACCAATTTTACTTCAAATTAATGAAGTATTTTAAGGACAATTTAGAGGAAGTTTCAGAAAGTTTCTTTTAGAGGGCCTTGCATGATGTAATTTAGCTGTAATAGAAATACCTGTGCAGAATCTGGATTCATGTTTGATGCAACAGTAACCAATTTCTGTTCATAATCTTCAACTTCAGGTTCATACTTTGTACGTAAATAATCTGGAACTAAAATAGACCACCATGGACTTATTTTTCTGATCTTCTACTCTAACTGTGGTCACTTAAGTTCATTAATCAATCAGATTATGAATCAAAAACAATAGAATTTGAGTTAATATATAGCAGTAATATAATGAGAAGGATGAAGAAAGTCAAGAACTTTGAATTCATGAACTTGAATCCTATTGTTATTTTATTTGTAATCTGATTTGTTAATTGACTCAGACAATGCAAGTGACCACAGTAGAATAATGATCACAGTAGCTCACAATCTACCACTCCTGGGTTCAAGCCATTACTCTTATAGTAGAATAACAGTAAGAGTTTTGATGTAGCCTGTCCTATGAATCTTACCCCATTACATTTTTATCACCCAGGGGGGAGGGGGATGTTCATGCTTCAGCAAATGAAATATTTTCAATAGATCAGTTCCAAGACATGCTTCAATTCCCACAAATAATACATTGTAGTTTCAAGTCCATGGAGACTTCATGCAAAGTTTTCATACATCTGTTGTGCCTCAACTTTAAACTAATGTTTAGAGAACTCATTGTCAGAAATGACCTATTCAGAAGTACATGTGGAGCCAAAAACCTTATGAATATCTAGGGATGACTAATGGTAAACTGAGACTTGGCGAGATTTTGAGATCCTGCATGGTTTTTATATATGAGCCTGAGACTTTCACTGGATTCTTAATTCAAGGACAAGACATTTTTCAGTTTTATCCAAGTCCGAGACCTGAACCTTTTTCATACCTTAGGTTCAAACAAAGAATGACAACAAATATATTCATTTAGTGTGTACAAAGAAGTATTTAAGATGGCATTTTGGAAAATCCAAGATTCTGAGACGACTATTGTCGATAAAAAAATGAGACTGAGTGCTATCCTAAAAAACCTGAGACTGTGAAATTTGGTTCAATTTTGAAAAACACTCTTTAATTTTTTGGCACCATTTGTCACCCCTAATATTCTGTTCTCTTGGGTCTTGGTATCTTAGGAACATTCTACACCCACTTTACATATCTTTGGAAAATTCTATACCCAACTACCCCCCCCCCCCCAACATAAGGCAGTATAACTTACCAACTTCATGATTAAATGCCTGTATTCTTCCCTGAGTTGCTTTCTGTATATCAGGGTCAGTTTCTTGTTGCACCAATATAGGAAGCAACACAAGATCTCTGAGTAGAGGTGTCTTGTCACCTTTCAGAAGTTTTGTTAAAGTCCTAACCTGACCTAAATAGTTGTATAAAATCATAAAAAAAATATTAAATCAATATTGATAATAAATTTGTTAATAAAATGCTGTTAGTTCAATAAACTTCATAACTATTTACATTGAATACATGTACTATAAATTATGATTTTTGATAAAAGCATGCAGAGACAGTCATACAGTCAGACAGATATGAACTGAACAAATATCAGCACAAAACATACCCTATTTATATCTCTGGAAGATGCACTAAGACTGGTAACTATCAACGTGAATACTAGACCAGTTGTCCCTGGACTTAATGATGTACAGTCTGAATATAAAAGTTTTCATTTAGTAAATCAATTGTCTTTATAATCTACTATGCTTCATTAACACAAAACAATTTACTGGATGAAAACTTGTACAGACTTGTACTGTACATCATACACTGTATGTTCAGAGACAACTTGGCTTGTTTTCATGTTGATCATTACCAGTCTCTGAGTGTCTTCCAGACATACAACTAGGGTGTATAGTTACTTAATTGAAAGGAAGATTGAAGAAACATGTCTTTCAATGTGTTTATAAATCAATAGAAAACTTTTCACATTAGTTGGAAATGTAAAATACTGTGACTCTTAAATGGCTTCTGCTCTGAACCAATCAGAAAGTGAGAAAAAAGGTCTCTATCCAATCATAATGCTTGAATACAGAAGCCATTTACAGTGCAGTTAAAATAACCAGGGCCACCTAGACAATGAAAACCAATTAAGATTTAGAGTGCCAACAATTTTAATGATTTGCCCGAAGGACAGGTGAAGTACTATAGGACATGAGGTAATAATAAATAATAATAATAACAATCTTTTATTTGTTAAAGCAGGCTGATTATTCTGGCAGCTATCAGCTGATGTGGGCCTGCATTCTCCACACTCACTGCCACTACATTTACTATTTTGTACACACAACACTCGACTCACATGTTGATTTTTATGGAGGGAGGAAAACCGGAGAACCCGGAGAACCCAGAGAAAAACCCTCCTAGCAAGGGAGAGAACAACACATCAAACAAACTCAACTCACATATTAGACTACATACGCTGGGCTCAAACCACGGACCCCTAGCACCAAAGCCAGGTTACATTGGTGAGAGGACGACGTCTTAACGGCGTAGACCACCCATGCTACCCTTACTAAGTGCAACACCAAATGCCATCCCCTAAGAATTCCCTTTTCCATCCCCAAGAATCTCCTGTCCCCTCCAACAAATCCCATTAAGAAATGATTTTGACAATTCTAGCCAATCTGGAGCAAGTAAAAAAGCCAAGATCTGAATGTCTGACAAACAATTTTGATGTTATCTAAAGACACCAAGGGAATGAAACATTGTTGAGTTCAAGTAGATTTTGATCTCCTATGATATGCTCACAAGTTTTCATTCTAAATCTAGATTGGTTCTCATTGTCAAAGTGGTCCCACTTAAAGTAGTTTCATGGTACTGTACATTTCCCTCTCTTACAAAAATTCTCAAAATACCCTTTTACCTGACAGAAGAGCAAAGTTATCCAGCATTGATGGCCTAATAAAAAGGGTTAATATTAGAAGTGTAAAAACCTTAAAGTTTGCTTCTTTATTAGCCAGGGTAAAATTTACTTTGTTTTGGCTGGGTAATATTTTCTAAAATTATAATCTAGACATAATGTATGGTACAATAAATCAGTAAGTTAAAAAGTGTCAAAATTATCTACCTGTATTTTCATTTATGGCCTGAAGCATTTACATGATAATTATTTGTGGAATTTGTAAATGAATCATGTAATGTATCTATATATTTTGTAAATGAATTATGTAATACTGATATATCAAACAAGAGAAAGAGTGTTTGATTACTGGATCAAACACCAAGAAGTAAGTTGAAAAAACAAGGTGAATCCAAGTTTTTTCAACCAACTTTGAGGTGTTTTGAACCAGTGATCAAACACCCTTTCAAGTGTTTGATATAGGTTCTCAAGACAATAATTTGTGGAAAAATTCAAAGCAAAAGTTGGCTTAATTTTATGCAAGTGTTTGATCACAGTATCAACTGAGACACTGTCATGGTACCGATTTTCTTTGTTTTGTCCTCATTAATTATTCATGAATTTTTTGATCACTAAATCAAGACACTGTCACGGTACTGATTTTCTTTGTTTTGTCATCATTAATTATTCATGAATTTTTGAATCTATGAAACACATTTTTTTCTGAACATAATCTATTATTTACTAAGGGAGATATAGAAAGTAATAAATATTCAGTAACTCAAACTGACTTTACAAAGGTGAATTGAGTCTACGACTCCAGCCTATAGTAGTTAATGCTGACCTAATACTTGCTGAATTTATTTTATGAATATTCACAAATCAAATTGACTTTGCAAAGGTATCACTCCCTCACAAGTTACACATATCAAGTAAGATTTTTCAAGTCTTCTCTGAGATTTTTATATAACTGGTAAGTAATAGAGAAAAATGCATTGTAATTTCAATGTTGTACATAAAAGGTACCATATATTTTTCTGTCACTTTAAATAATCACCACTGACAACATCTGAAAGTCAAGAAATTTTGCATCTAATTTTTTTTTTTTTGTGTAAATTAAGTCATGGAGGTATTATTATTATCCATGATTAAGTATGAGAATTTCCTCTGGTATTATAATTTGAACAACTGAGAACAGTTCCCTTGGTCTTAATTTTTGTAAATTTTGATATTGAACAAAATAGAGAAATGGCAGAATATTTTATATTTAGATTATTATTCAGTTGTTTAACAGATGAGTTTACTCAATATGGATGTTATCAAGAGATCTAGATGAACTTATCATGAAATTTTTTATGGTTTCATTGAGTACTAGCTGGTATGTTTTAAAGGTGGTTTGAGGTTAAGCTTTGATGAATAATTAATCAAAGCTAGCTGATGCTATACCACTGTGGTCTCTTTTTTACTACTGTGTAAAATTCAAATTTACTATGCCGTGATGGTACTGTGTCCCAGAAATTATTCTAATTGGCTGATCAATAAACTGCATGCCACTATAGCTATAGCTGTATTGATTGACAAATCTGTTTGTGGTATATCTGTATGCTGTGTGATGTGGTTTTATTTCTACACTGACATTAAAATTGTTTTTATCTACGATATGTACACAGTAAATGTAAGTTAAGGGAATATGTGTGGACAAACTGATATAAGCTTAAAGTATGAAATTATTGTCATGCATCAATAAATTATGCACAAAAAATGAGGATACTCCAATGGAATGACACACATTACAAAATCCATTATCTACTAAATCAATCTAAACATTTAAACTAAACTTAATACAATCCACTGAATGGCAGACAATGGGGAGAAACACAAACTTATGAATAAGACATGAAGCTTAATACTATTTACAAAATATAATAATATTGCTTAGACAAATTAGAAAAAATTGAACTCAATAGAGGGAATCTTGATGAAAATTTTACCAATTCATTTGTTCCATTTCTAGTTTGGCTAAGAATGCTTGTAAGGAATCCTTTACTTCTTGGACTCTACTTGTGATTGCTTCAAGCGAGGCTTCAATCAACTTCTCCTCCTGGTGAACAGAAAGTCAAATAATTAAGATCAAACGCCCAATCTTTGAATGAAAGAAGGTTACAGTCTGATCTACGAATTCATGAACAATACCTGCATCTTCATTATTTTTGTACGTCTGTATTGAAGAAAAACAAACCAGAACCAAAAAACAAAAAAAACAGGAATCTGAAAGTGAAAAGTCCAAGTCAGCGGTTTACAGAGTATGCGCATAAATGGCTAAAATTCAACATGGCGGACGGAGAGGACTAAAATGTTCTCAGAGAAATTGCAAGATTTTCACTGCTATTTCATTGGTGTTTTATGCTTTAGGAACGTTTTATGCACTTTATTCACTATGGCCAAAGAGCCACGAAGAGAAAAAGAGGATTGGTGTCGTCCGAATAGTTAACACTAGATCACCTGATTTACTGTCAGCGCCCTTCAAAAATGTCGACGTTGAAGTATGGGGTAAGGCTGCAATAGGACTGTACTTTTGGCAGCATGTTCTTGAAGCTCCATTGGTGGATAAAATGGGCGGTGTGTGGAGTTATGGAGAAAAGAATATAGGGCCATTCACTTTTAAGTTTCGCACTGGTCCTGGTGTCATCCCTGAGAAGGTGCCAAAGCAAACAAAGCACCTTGTGCTGATATTAAATGGACGTGAACAGAATAAAATAAACTTTGCTAAGGCTTGGCTGGAATCTTTAAGGAATTTCGATAATTTAAAAAATGTTGTCGTCATGTTACTAGGCAATGAACAGTGTGATAATGGCTGGCTTGCAGAGTACATGGTTAGTCAAGGTGGACTGGTTAGACTGGCGTTTATTGTCTATGATATTCCAAACAGAGATGACAATATGTTTTTTCAATGGCCACTTGGAGTAGCAACATACAGAAGGTTTCCCAATATCAAGCCATTTACAGTAGAATTAGAGAAACCACGGAAGTATATTTGTAATTTCTTGGGAACTGTTTATGAAAATTCGTCAAGGGTATTTTTAAAAAAGGTTATCGATATTTATCATTTACGTCAAGTTTGCTACATTCATTACAGAGAGAAATGGCTGCCAAAAGAGAGTACTGGGTCAAAAACTCAATATCATAATGCTCTTGCCAACAGTGACCTCACACTTTGTCCAGTTGGAATTAACACTGAATGTTATAGAATTTATGAAGCATGTTCTTATGGGTCTGTACCTGTTATAGAAGATGTTATGACTCCTGGGCATTGTGGGAAGGAAGGAGGAACATCTCCTTTGTTCATATTAAAAAAGTATAATGCACCTTTTATTTTTATCAAAAACTGGGCTGAACTTCCCAAAGTAATTGAGGAGGAGAAGTTGCTGAGTCAGTACGAGCTTGCAGACAGAAGAAAGAAGATTGTTGACTGGTACAAGAAGTTTAAAGATAAAATTAAAATTGATTTTGTTCAGACTTTAATCAAAAAATTTGAAATGTAAATAAGTGAAAAAATGAAATAATTATTTTAATCACATAATTAAAATTATCATATTATTCTTTTAAGTGTTCCATTTAATTCTTTGAAAAATTTTAAATGATCAGTAAAATATAATTTAGGTAAATAACCAGCTGTCCAATAAGGAAAGCACACAAAGGATTGTTGTTCAAAATAAAGTGGCCCTCACCCCAGGCTTAAAGTTTTAAAAAAGTGAATGAAACAAATGCTTTAATCAGGTAAAAAAGCCCTAGATTAAATAATTATAGACAGTTGTCAATTCCCATAGCAAAATTCGAAGAGTAAGTCAAATGTCAAAACTGAAATATTTTGTTGGACTGCATGTGTTAGTCTGAAAAAGACTGGGGATGAGGTTGCCTTGCCTGAACATCAAAATGGTCTGTGATTGGTCAGAATTCATGCACACACCAGACACCAAAAAATGATAATTAAAATTGTCAAAATATCCACTACTCTGGCAAGTTCTAATTTAGACACTTATAGAACCTATGCATAATGAGGTATAACTAATTTGCATAAAATAATGAATTTAATAATAATTAATTTTGGTTAAAAATTAATTTAACTAACCAAAAGAACACAAGTAAAATAGTAATTTTGCAAAGTTTCAAAATATTTAGTTAAATTGTTGTGGGATATAAGCATTTTAAATGTATAAAAAAAACATGAAAGCGAGGCTGGTCAGGCCTTGACTGTGTTTCTCATACAAATCCTTCTAATTTCAAATTGCTGTAGGTTTTGAGATTTTAGGGTTATGGAAATGAAATTTTGCTTGATTGCTAATTTTAGCATGCTCTTTCAAATGATTTCCATATTTTTTCAACTAGTTAATCAGAAAAAAGCATTTCTTGACCACAGCTTTATTTTGGGCTTTATGCATAAGAGTCTGCATGCATGTTATATTTTATAATTTAAGTAAATAACCAGCTGTCCAATAATCCAATAACAAGGTGTGTGTCCAATAATCCAATAACAAGGTGTGCAAATTAACGATTGATAGTGGTTTCATTTTTTGTAAGATTAAAAAAATGAGGAAGATACTTATTCATTTGTCTCACGATTGTGTCGTTTGTTGAGGACCGCGGTCCTTAACAAACGACACAATC
>JANTNT010016123.1:0-13349 GCA_024752375.1 Entacmaea quadricolor | reverse complement strand
GTGTTTTCAAGGATTTCTAGTCCACTAAATACTAAAATCTGATTGGTTGATATTTTCACATGTGAAAAATATCGTATGTGCTGAGATTCTCTGTGGTATTAATCCTTGTAAAACACTATAGTTTATATAATAAGCTTTATTGAAAATACTTCTAAAAATCTGTGTTACATCAAATTTTTATAAAAAGTTTAAATCAAAAACTGAATAAAAATTTTATAATATTGTAGACATTTTTGTTCGAATGATAAGGCTTTATGTACAGTAGGGAACATATGAGTCATGATTTAGGATATCTATTCTTTGTTCTATTCATCCATCACACAATAGAACAATAGCATAAACAACAGAGAACAATACAGGCCATAGGTGTTGATTATCCTAAAACATGACGGGTCTAGTAGGGAAAGGATGAAATATGACAAATCAAGGTATTTCTGTCATTTTTTAAAGGTGTACATGTTATATTGTAGAATGATTTATTCGGCATCTGTGCAAAAACTACAATTATCTTATGAGAAATAATTTGTTTATGTTTGTGTCCAGTGGTGCAGTTTTTGCTTGAAAAAATCACACTAAGGTCTCCATGAAATGTTGATTATCTCAAAAACAAGCTCAGGACACCCTATTTTTCTTTTCATATTTGAAATCAGCATTAAATTTCACTTCAAGAAATTGTGGTTTAAAAAAGTTTTGGTCAATTTCCACATTACATAGGCAGTCACCTTAAGTTGTATTTTAAGTTGATAATTTGATCAAGGAGAACTAACTGTTTTGAAAGTTATATTTGAATGACTTGCAGATATTATGGCCACCAGGTAACTCATGAAACCTCCCACTGCACTGTTAATATTTGATAATTGCTTGATAACTTGGTGGTTAAAGGTGCATTTTGTTAAGATGTGGCTGCAAAATATCAGTATGTAAGTTCTTTATCAGCAGTAGTATAGGGTGAATGGCTGATTATAATATCATCCTCTCACCAATATAAGGCTTTGGTGCAAGGGATCTGTGGTTCGAGCCCCACATGTGTAGTCTAATATGTGAGTTCAGTTTGTTTGATGTGTTGTTTTCTCCTATGCTACAAGAGTTTTTCTCTGGGTTCTCCAGTTTTCCTCCCTCCATATAAATCAAAATGTGAATTGAGTGTTGTGTGTTAAAAAATGTTAATGTAGAGATAGTGAGTGTGGAGTATGCAGGCCCACATCAGCTGATATAGCTGCCAGAATAATCAGCCTGCTTGAATAAATAAAAGATTATTATTTATTATTAATAGAAATCTATAGTAGGGATGCATTTGTACACTTATTTATCTAACACCATAGAAAGTACAGCCAATCAAAGTGCAGGAAAGCCACATTATTTGTTAGCATTCCACTCTATTTTCTGTGGTATGGAAAAAATATAGATACAATGCTTTCTCGTGGCACACCATACACCACTTTTATAATGGCTGCCACTTATTAGCATAATGGTCAAAATTCAATGAATAATCACAGATATATTATCTCTTTTTTAGGAAACATGTGGGTGTTTATGTAGGTAAAATGATGGATTCTGAAGTAAAAAATATTTTTTTTATGAAGATATAAGCATTATAGATAGGGAAAAAAACATGAAACTGGGGCCACTGTGACCAAGATAGCAAAACAATTGATCCTCAATATCTATAAATAGGATTTTTTACAATATGTTCAAAATTTCCAAAACTGTGCTGTTTACTGGGCTGGAATTAGTTGAAGATCTTAGTTTGGATGACTCCATTATGAAAAAAGGTCAATGAAATATCTTACTACTTGCATGTATTTTTGTTCATGTGTACATGTAGAAAATATAAGTGAAGCAAGGGAAATTTTTAATGGTATGCCATTTGAAAGCAATGCATAACTTCAATCCTGGAAAAAAGTATTGGGACAGCAATACAAAATTACATTCAAATGGTCTTTTCCTCTCCTCCCCCCAATCAGTGTTGAAGCAAACAGGGCCTATTTGGGATGCTGTGTGGTTTGACCAACATTGAAATGGGGGAAGGGGGTTAGCTTCATTCCTGAAATGGCATTTAAACATTGAGAAAGTAGGGATATTAAGACAATATTAATAAACTTAGCACTGACTATTCACAGTGTTCTAACCAGGCAGTGCCATTGCGGGATTCGCGCACAAAAAACAGAAATGACGCACAATTTTCAACTTTATGCACCTCCAATAGCGCTTGAATTATCCAAAGAATACTTTCTGAAATTTTGGATCGGTGGGCCCTTTGACTCCCTAAAAAAAATTCCTGGTTAGAACACTGTATTCATGTCCCAATGACTTTTGTCCAGGATTGCAAGTATATATCCTTTCCTTCATAGCCCCATTTAGGTAATATTCATTTTTTAGAAATTTATGGGGATTGGCTGAAGGAATCCAGAGGAGGGTCACCAATTTTTTAAAGTAGTAAAAGGGGAAGGTCATATTTTTTTTTTTACTTGAAAAGAGATGCTGGATTAATACACTGCCATTTAGGGGAAGGGATCATGACTTATTTTCTTGACTTTTTCACTTAACTTTTTGGGGGTCACAATTTTGAACCTGCATTTCTAAAGCATTTCCTGCATTTCAGGAGGGACTCCCATCTGAAAAGGTAATGATGCTCATTGTACCTCTTATGGGTCAAAATCATTAATCTGGTACCTTTTAGGGTATCTCAAATTCTATAGGGCTATAAAGCATGATGTTATTTGAACAAAAAATGGTCTGCTGGGTTCAAAGAAAAACATTGCAGAGATTTAAATTTTTTTCTCCCATTGCATGATTTGTTGTTCACATATATGATAAATGTTGAATAAAGACAATAAATCATAGGATCAAGTTACTGCAAGATTTTAGCACTCTTTGTGAGGTTATACCCAGAATTACATCATAACTTAAAAGCCCTATTGGACTACCAGAGATTGAGCTGGTATATTTACAGAGAGTTTTTAGAATTTTCAGACAGTAAATTTCATATTTTTTTCAATGAGGTTTTTTTTGGAATAATTTTTATATCTTCAGGCATTCTGGTATTATACGGGGAAAATAATTGAAACTATGTGGAATTTTTTCCAGATTATGCTGGAAACATTGTGAATTATGCAGAAAATTATGCAAGATCTGATGACATCATTACATGAAAGCTTAAATACACCAATTTTTGTTTAGATTTAGATTAATTTTGTGATTTCTTTTACAAATAAGTGTAATATCCTATATTATGCATGATTATGCGTGATTTTGGGAATTATGTGAAAAGTGGCCAATTATGTGGGTCCACATCTACGCATAATTCCAGAATGCCTGGATATTTAATAGTAATAAAACTACAAAAAAATTAAATTTGTTGTTATTTAGCTGGTACCTTTCAGGGGTAAAAATTTTGTGTTGCCATGCCAACCAGGATAACACTTAGGTACCTTTTAGGGGTCATTTTCAACATTTCTGACAAGTATCCTGTATATACGTAGGATCCCCCCTCCCCTCCTGGGAGCAGACCATGTCCTTAAAACGCAGGGAATAGAGTTTCTGGAACCTAATTTGGAAACTCCTCCATCCATCCCTGATTTTCTAAGGCTTTGAAGGATACGGAATAAGAGCATCTTCATCCTCGACCATCAACAGTTCGTCACCAGCATCTTCTAGATTCTGAAGTTCTTTCTAAAACACAATGTAGACAATTTAACCGGTTTCCTTCCCAAATTCATACAACATGGATTATCAGTAAATAATTTTAATAATTTTTAAGTTTGCATACCTTTTTTACTTGCATTTCTGCTTTAATTTCTTGCAGTCTGCCATTTTTACGAGCAAAAGTATTGATGCACTGCTGGTCCTCAAATGTGACATTCGTATCTTCAACCTTTGTTGTAATCTACGTTACAGAAACACACGAACTATAGCAACTTAACGCATAGTAAATAACAACACCTAACCGTCAACAATTAAGAGAAAAAAGCAATTTTTTCTAAAGCCTCGCCTTTGCTTTATTTGCCGCCATCTTGGAACATTCGTGACAGTAATATAGCTGCGTAATTCCGCGGATTTTTGGTCTCGCAGACTCAGTATTATGGCACAGGTAGCCCAAGCTATCGTTAGAATGTATGGAGATCTTTATAAACTCGAATAAAACTACTTAAACGTTGATTTAATTAAGTTACAAAATTGTAACTGAGTATTTGAAAGCTGAAGTTGTTCTTCTATCACCTTTAAGCCCTTTTTTTTTGGTCCCCATAAGGATAAAGCAGGGCCGTACAGGAACAACTTTTCAATAGTCAGGTACAGTTTTGCAGCTTCATTCAGCTTTATTCAGTTTTTCTTTCGATTCGACTTTACAAAGATCGCCATGAGATTACTAGTACAAAAGAATAGGTTGGGCTACCTGCGTTGGGATAATTAGTGACAGTAATATGTATTCAGGTGTATTTCCGCGGATTGTTGGTTTCGCAGGCTCAGTATTGCCTGATATGCAAATGACTGTAACTAAGAACTCTAATTATGCGGATCATGTTATAGTTTATTTACAGTAATTAAAATCCTCTAAGAAATGCGACATATGGCGGATAAAGAGATCTTGCAAGCATCGACCAAAGCGTCAATCCTTTAAGGTTCTCTTACTGTTGATCTACGAATCTTGGTTCAGGGAATTGAGAGTTTTGGAAAGTTTTTTGGCGTTTTTGTAGTATACGGGACGGTTCTGGAATGCAGCGAGTCGAATGTTCTTTTGTTCTTTAATGGATTTTCTATTGTAACAAACATGGGTAAGTTTGATTAAGTTTCGTAAATATCTTAAGTCTTTTAGTTTATTCCTTCTCTCTGTTTATCAATCTATAAAAGTTACTATTTGACCGCGTTTTTCACTTCGGGATGATGGATCCCAAGATCGTTTACATTTGGATGCTTAGAAACCAAATATCAAAAGTGGTCCTATAATTATATTTGGTTCCAACGGAAGTTTCAAAAACTAATTGTTTTAGATACAACCTTGTAGCTTTATTTCTTAATTCCAGGAGATCTAAGTGTCACCAATCTCTATCGTAAAGTAGTCTCTCCTTCAGTAAAGTTCAAGACGGAAGAATTAAAGAAAGAGACCCACACGCGTCACGTACGATATCAAGGAACAACACCGATGTCTGCAAGGCGACTTGCTCCAAGCCCTACTAGAAGTACTTTCTCCGCTCCTGGAAGAGTAGAATCGCACCAGCTAGCTTTACAAGTAAGTGGACTTTGAGACAGAAAAATATAGTAGAAAAATATTCGTGTCAAGTACTCTTTGACAATGTCTCAGCTAGCCCCCACCCCTCCCCTAGCCGTTTTTCTAGAAGTAGGAGGGTAGGGAGATACCCTGTTGACTTTAAAATTTATGGTTCACAGTCGTCATTGTTTACGGGTCTGTCTTGAATTGTGACGTCATAGCACCAACTTGATCAAACATTTCAAAATAACTTGAGTACAAATTAAGCAAAAAATCCTATTTAAAGCAGATAAGCTAATAATTGATCAAATTTCTCAAAATCCTATCGTTTCAAAAAAAATAAAATCCTTCTAAATCAATAAATATTTGAAATTTAACATTACTTTTGAACACAATGAAACAAAAGACTTTTGGAATCAAGTGAACAAAGAGTACCGTGAACCATAAAATTGTTTTTGACTACACAGGCTTCTGTTGCATATGGTTTCCGTGACAACAGCGCTGAACAAGAAGGACATTATAATTTTCAGTAAGTTCAATAACAATGTTAATAATTACTAATCTCTGTTTACTTGCTCAATGATAGATTAAAATAATGTATATTAATTTTTAATTCAGCCCAACAACCCATTTCAAGACCACATCTTTACCTGCCATGTCACTTACCAGGAAATATGTACACACAGCAACTGGAAGTACAAAAATAGTACCTCTATCAGTTACTCGTCATTCTGTAAGTTGATTGTTAGATAATATCAATCATAATATATAGGTTTATAAAGTGCAAATAGTATCACCACGAAATAGTGCACTAACTAAGTACTAATTAGCACTATTTACTGGAGCGTTAAGCCAGCACTGAAGCATGGAAGATTACTGCTTTGCAAAAATGATGGAACACATTTTAAAACAACTGATAGACAATAACTCATTAATAGTCTAACTGTGTCTTTTGTCTTGATTCATATTCAGAAGTTGTTTGAACAAATAATATGTTCATTGAGTTGTTCTGATGTATTTTCTACCCCAGTGCATTTCTTAATCCCTGTGTACATGCATGTTATGGTTCATTAACTTCCTATTTAGTGCTAATTAGTACTATTTGTCATGGTTATGTTATTTACACTCTAAGGTACTTTTTTAATTATAAAAATGCAAAGTGTTATCAGTGCATGCGCAGTTATTGGATAACCTGTATCCAGTACTTAGGGTCTCAATTCTTCAGGATTCTGGCCAGGCTGGCACAATAACTTCAAAATCTTCTAATTGAAAGTGATTTCAATGTTGAATGGCACTCCAAATAAAGCATGGACTCATGATGATCGATATTAGGGTAGTTGTTTAGCAATTTTTTTATACTTTTTGTCTGCAGCCCCCCTCTACATGAACATACTGTACAATGTTTGCAATGCATTATTTTCCACATTTGAAGTCAAATATAATCTTTTGAATTTTGAATAGAATTCAAAAGAAAAAAATTGACATCAAGCACAGAAAGCTATGTATTGCAGACTGTTATATTAAGATTGTCTATTATCACTATTTTATCAACATAAATCACATAATTATACAAGGCTTTGAGTCTACATGTATATGGTTATAATTTCTTACTTTTTCTGTAAATTATAATTCCCTAGGCTTTATCTCTTCCTGAAAAATGGCCCACTGACAAGTAAGTTTTTTTTCATTTAGTGAATTATTATAACAACTAAAAATATATTAAAGAAATTATAGAAATATGGAAAATCACCACAAGGAGCTCAGAAAATTTCTGAGCCCCAGGTGGGATTCAAATCCAAGATACTCCAGTTACTATAGTTGGATGCTCTAACCACTGAGCTACAGGAGACTCTATGTTTAGCAAGGGATCATCTTATTTTTCTGAGATCATTGTGGTGATTTTCAAAACATATATTATTTCTTCAACTGGACTTACCTATACAATGTAGTACTTTGGTTTGGTGCATGGATGGTGGCTCTTTTAACATCAGTTATTTCTGATGTATATTAATGTGACTGTATGATGCAGTTAAGCCATTAATGTGTTTCATACATGTCTATGTGACCACATGATGCAGTTCGTAGTTCATGGCCCACAGATGATCACCGTAGAGTATGCTGTAGCTCAGTGGTTAAAGCATCCGACTAGTAACCAGAAGTTGATGGGTTTGAATCCCACCCGGGGCTCAGAATTTTTCTTAGCTCCTTGTGGTGATTTTCCATTTATATATAATTTCTTTAAGTTGGATTTACCTAATAATGATTACTAACCTCCTGTAAGCTGTGTGGCTGTGTAATATTGTAAATAGTTACGTTCTATACTGTATATACTCCCTTGCATTGCATATTAGAGCAAAAGGTACTTTAAGAGTACCTCATTGAATAAGGAGCAGTGACAATTGAGCTATTTTTCTTTTTGTTTGTTTGTTTGGTTTTTTTTTTCCTTTTTTTCTTTTTCTTTTTCAGTTTCTTTGTTACTGATGATACCATTTTAGAAATGATATTTAATTATTTTCATGATGAAAATGTATATTGAGATTGAAGCAGTATAAGTAAATAATTTATATTATTATAATAATTTTTTTTTCCTAAAAGTGCACCCCTGAATAAGAGTTGCATTGGAAACCTTAAAAATTTAGTGTTGTGGCTCTTTTTTAATTAAATAACGTATAAAAAACTGTACCATACATACCACACCAAATCGCATCCCCACTCCAGGACTTTATATCATGTCATGACACACCAAACCAAACCACACCACACCACACAACACCAATCACACACCACACCACAACACAACACACCACCCCACATCACATCACATAAAATATAGTGGGTGCTTGATTAGTGCATTTCACATGTCTCAGTGTGCTTGAACACAGTTCAGTGTCATCAGTGGAGGACTTTACTGGCTGCATTTTAAGGTGCCATTGGCTGCATTTTAAGGTGCCATTGGCTCATTCACTGAGCTGTGTGCAGATTTAAAGCATTTGGAACTTATCAGAACTTTTTGAAGTTATAAGGAGCACTCTGCTTTGCATTATGCTTCTCAACATTTTGCTCATGTTCTGATAATTCCAAGTACTTTAATTCTGCACACAGCGAGCTTGCACACTTGCTTTTTATTTCTTCATTAATGACATTTTTTCAATTTCTACCTTATTTTTCAGATTGTTGTTTTCCAGTCAGCGACAGAGAAGAACTGCTGAAGAAATAGCAAAAAGTGAATGTAGAAAGCTGAAAAGGAAATCTGAGGTAAAATAAAAGTTAATTTTGATAAGTGTGTTCCAAACTTTTAGAAAATAAGAGAAGTAATAATATTTTTCTCTTTTCTTTTGTTCAGATAATTTCTCATAGAATTGACAAACAGTATTATATGTGTGGAACAAAAATACCAGTAAAAAGCAGGTATAATCTTGTTTATTTAATTTATAAATTTATAAAGACAAAATATGAATTCCACTAAAGTGGTAGTTTTTTGTATCAAATATTGTTGCTTTTTCACTTTGGTGTTAGGGTTTGTTGGGAAGGCATTTGAATTTGGAAGTGAAGGCATTAATATAAATGAGAATTAACAATTAGAAAGGAATATTTTATGATTTTTTTCCTCAAAAAAAAAATTTTTTTTTTTGTTCCAAAGATGGGACGTCGACACACATGATTTACTGAGGTTGAAACTACTGGCCCATCACAAGCAGCTTGCAAACTACAACAACATGAAAGCAACCCAGTAAGATAATCATGAGTACTTTTATCTTTGTATACAGAGAAGAAGTTTGTAATGAATATTGAACCCCTGTCCAAATGATCAGTGTTGTGAGGATAAGTTCAAGTGGGGATGGGACTGGAGCTGGCCTGAGTAACAGGATGTCTTCGGATCTGCATTTTTAAATCTTATTCAATCTTGGAATGCATGTCCACATTTGAAATAATCTGAGTTATACGCAAAAAGTTCCTGAGTACTGCGGGCCTTTTTCATACAGCAGTTATATTGGCTGAAACAATATATTTTATCGCGCACAACCTCGAATTAATTGCGTGGCTGCACGTGGTGGAATCCAGTAGCGTAGCGAGGGGGGCACGGGGAGTACGTGCCTCCACCAAAAAATTTGGCAATTTTAAGAAATGTATAGGGGAAAAAATTAACTAAGATTTTTCAAGCTTTTTACTATATGTGCCCCCAAAATTTTTCTGATTCCCCCCCCCGATCCTGGGTTCTCGCTACGCCCCTGGTGGAATCTGCATGAAAAAGGCCTATGTACTTGGGAAAACACGAAATCTCATTGTATTTTGTGATCCAGTGAACTATGTTCCGCTTTCATTTGTTTGTACCTAATGGTTTGGTAGATGTTAATTATGCACTAATCATAACACGAGGTTAAGCGCAATTTGTTACGCAAGGAGCAGTATTAAAATCCGTTTTTCCGTGCGAGGATCCAGAAGAACTTAATTCCGTTTTCCCAGCAGGGTGCGGAAATACAAGCAACAAATTCTTGCAACTTGCACCAACATGTTGCCCGTTTTACTGCAAGTTACAGAGTGACTTTCAAGTATTTGCATTCCCAGTTGTAATAACGAACAACATTCGCTTTGCAACTTGTCAACGCAACAGTGTTGCAAGAGAAGTTATTGTTCGTGTTGCCGCACCTTAATATCAGGTCAAAAAAACTCAGACTCGCTTTCCCCAAAATGATATAGATGCCAGCCCGTCTAGATCCACACCTGCTGTCGTTCACTGCAAGTAATGCATTGAGTATCTTTTGTTACGATGGGAGTTTAAACGTTGCTTTTTGTTATATAGAAAGGAGCTCCAAGATGCTCGTGAAAGTCCAGGTGGACAAATGAGCACACCAACACCCTACGGTGAAAAGGAAAATGGTTACGCGTCAAGTGTGAGTAATTATCAATTTTTATCTTGATTTCTTTCATATAGTTGCGCATGAAGGTGCTGTTACATTAGGCAATGTTTTCTCCAACTTGTCTCGCAGTTTTGTTGCAAGATAAAAATAGCGCGTTGCAGTTGCAAGAACGGGGTATGTTATTATCAGGCAATGTTTTAAGCAGCTTGTCTCGCAATGGCAACGGGAAAGGACTGGGATAAACGACGCATTTATAAATGCGAATGCTAGTTGTTTACACAAATCGTTGCGAGACAAGTTGCAAGAGGGGTGTTACACTAAGCAATGTCTCGCAATTTTGTTGCGAAAAATATAACTCAGTTCTACTTCTCGCAACGGTTGCAGCAACAAAATTGCAAGACACTTGGTATGTCACACTAGGTAATTTTTCCTTGCAACTTGTCTCGTTACAAAATTGCGAAACAAGTTGCAAGGAAAATTGTCTAGTGTAACAGCGCCTTGAGGACTACGTGAATTTATAGTTTCTGCTTGTCTGAGATATGAATAAGATATTAAAAATCCTTAACTTAATTTACATGAATGCATTTGTAGGGTTTAAGTTCAGAAAGACGAAGCCCTAGTGGATCTGAAGGAAAATGGGCAGAAGACAGCAAATCTGATACTAGTTCCGTTGATGAATTGGACAGCATTTCAATGAGAGGTCGTAAAATAAAACTTCCTTCGAGTAAGCAACAAAATGGTAATAATTCTGGTGTTATCGAAACAGAAAACACAAAAGATAAGCTTGACAGAAGTTCTTTTGATAAGAATAAAGAAAATGATAATAAAAACAGCGAGAAATTAATTGAAAAGTCTGTTGAAAGTTCCTTGGACAAAGATAAAGAGAGTAAGGAAAGCGGGAAATCTCAAAGAATCGATGAGGTTGACGGAGTTGTAGACGAAGAAGCTGTAAATGAGACAGAAAATAATAAACAAACCACTGATAATGAAATTGCAAACGAACAAACGAAAAAGCCGTCGTCTGCAAAACCAACTAAAAAAGTAAAAAGCATTAGATTCAAAGATGAAATAAGTGTAAAAAATAACAAAGTTGGACCGCGTGGAAAGACGGCGGAGAAGGATAGTAAATCGGGTGAGAGAAAGCAAGACGAAAATGGCGATCATGTTAACCCGTATCTTGATGACTGGCTGGGAATCAAAAAGAAGAAAGTTGATGGACGTTATCAACCGGGGAAACCACCACCAAACAGGCAAGTCTCTGTTGCATTTTATTGACATTCGTCTTTGTAAACGCTCATTACACCAAAAAACATGCATGTCGTTTCTGAAACTGTAGAGTGTTCCATTTTTCAAAAGGGTTGTAGAAAAATGTTTTGGTTCAAGGTTCGTACGGGTCATGGAAAACCTAGAAGGTAAAGGAATTTCGTATTTCAGTTTTCAGTTTTCAGTTTTCCAGACCTGGAAAGTTTTTGAATTTTGCTTACGGTCATGGAAAGTCGTGAAATTTAGTTTAGAAACTTGAAAATTGTACCTACGCTGAATAAATATAATTCAGTGACTTATCAGTTTATGTGTCAGTTTTTGATGAGCATTGGTCGTGGAAAATAAGAATACAAAGACTGGAAATTAGAAACTTGAAGAGTACTGACCAACTCTGTTGTTTTTTCCTCGACAGAATTTTCATCTCAACTGAAATTTCAAAATCTAAAAAAGCTGGAGTTACCAAATTTTCAGAGTGAGTTACAGTGTATTTTAGTTTCATTGATCCGAGTAATGATTCATATCTTGGTTGCTAAAACTGACTCTTGTTTTATTCCTTTAGAATGTTTTTGACTGAAACGATCGCTCTACAAGAGAATGAGGCGAATTTAGACAACGACACCGCCCCTGTGAGTACATAAATAATCCGCAAAGTACATTTAGTAGGGGAGGAGTAAGAAGTTAGGCTTAGAGGCAAGGTCACTGTCATTGGTGTTTTGGTCGTGCTCAGCGTTCTCATCAACTTTATTTACGTGCCTAGTCTTCTAGCTTTAATAAGGAAGCTGTGTTGGTTTCTAATAAGAAAAAGAATTATTATTAACATAATTAATTAACTGTCGTAGTTATTTTAACTTAATGACAAATGATTTATTTTATATTGTAAATGAATCTTATTTACATTTATATAGTTTAATTTTTAATATGTTATGTAGATTTTGCAGATCCATATCAGCCGTTCGGCTGCGTTAATGTTTATGGGAAGCTAGGGTGGCGTAGCAGTGTGGGTTCCTTCAGTCTGTGTTAACCGGATCACAGTATACGTCATCTTAATTAGTCATATATAGATTCATCAATTTTCTTATAATATTGATATCGCTATTCAATTAATCAAATTGCTAAATCTTTCATATTGAGTCCCGCAAGCTTCCCGCGATTCAGTTACGGTATTGGCATAGTCTATGATTAATACTGAACATCTGCAATCTGTCTAATAACGTAAACTTTGATTGTTATTCAAAGTAGTGTAAGCTAAAGTTCTTTCTGAAACACATAGGAAGTCAAAGAGTTATTTACAATCAGAGATAAACATTAAGTTGTTTCACACAGTTTTTTAACACCACCATAAAGCTTGTCCCAGGAACTAACTAGACACGAGAACGAGCACGTTGGTTTGGTTTTCCTATAAACCACCCTAATGCACCCTTCAAAAGTCTGCTCGAAATTTTAAGTACCTTTATGCTATAAAGCGTTCTGTAGAAAATTGTATCTCTTAATCTTTGTTTTGTGTTGTTCGTATGTAAAATTTGATGAAAAAGAAAGACTCAAAGCCGCCATTTTGTTTTTAGTAAACTTTCAATGGGATCCCTTTGTCATTCGGTGATTGGTTAATAATAATAAAAAGAATTCGATGGGAGGGGAAGGTAAGGGGAAGGTTTTTTCTCCGGGTTCTCCGGTTTTCCTTCCTCCGTAAAAATCAACATTTCTAAATTCCAACTGGAATTCAGTGGACGAAGAACCACTACATATTGTGGATGTACCACTGAAAATTCCCATTTGTTAATGTCTTTTTAACCTGCGTTGTTAAATTAAGGTTGGTTTGATTTGGGTTGACCCAAACCAGGAGGGTCTACTAATCAGGACATAACATCCAGATATGGAATAGTTCATTTCCTAGATACGCTCCAATTCCCGCAAACAATAGTTTCAAGTCGAGGCTGCAGAAAAACGTTCGAAGCAAGGGAGAGAACCAACAAACAACTCTACTCACATATGACTATAGAGAACCCCTTGAAGCAAGGGAGAGA
>JANTNT010016012.1:0-13351 GCA_024752375.1 Entacmaea quadricolor | reverse complement strand
TTTCTTCGGGGACCAGAAGAAGAGTGGCCAAACGAAAAGTTGGATGAAATAGCAGATGAGAATCTTGAAATCAAAAAAGAGAAGGCTACCTTCAATTGATTGACAAAGATAGGCTTGCTCAAACTGATGCCACTCTACGTCAACTCATCTCAAGATTCTCAACCTGGTCTAAACTACTTAAGGCTGTGGCTTGGCTGATGAAATTTGTAAAGTGGTTGAGCTGTAAGAGAAATCTGAAAGATACGAAACTCACTGTTAAAGATATCAATCTTGCCGAGCACAAGATAGTAGAAATCGTACAAAGACAGTGCTACCCTGAAGAGGTGAGGGATCTGACGAAGAAAAACCCTACCACGAGTCAAGCCCAATCATCTCCTTCTTCAGAGACCAATCGTGACTCTACCACCTGGAAACTTTGGCGACACTGACTTGCACAGCCGAAAACAATGGAGACAAGTGCAGACACAGTGATCACAGTGACCAAAAAGGACCTGAAAATCGACAGTGTTTAGCGTAACTAAAATCTTCAAATTTACACAATTTCTTAATCCTTTATCCAAAGTAGAAGAAATTTGGGGAATGTTAAAATTGTGTAGAGAGTTAACTTTTGGCGATTTTTGAATGACTTGGTGACGTTTTTATGACGTCATTTATATATTTCCCATTTATGGTAATATTTTTTTCTTAGGATATAGCCAACAAATGACATCATCTGAAAGTGGGTTTAAAATGATAAAAAATAATATGTTGCAAATTTCTACGATACGTATATTTAGAGATATTATTGATTAAATGTTCTGTGACGTCATAATAAGTGACGTCACGGTTAAATTCTAAATCAATCTCCTTAATTAAAAAACGAGCAGAAAAAGATCGTTATGTGTACTTGGAGTTAAGAACATGTAAAAAGTATGAAAAAATTCCAAAAAAGTGCACAGGTCTTCTATTTAAATGGAGTAGAAATATTTTATGACGTCATAATGACGTATGTGAAATTGAATGTTCTAAAATTTAGCTGTTAAAATTTAGCTAAAATTTAGTTAAAATTTAGCTGTTAGCTGTTCAAGTATCAAGTATAAGTGTAGAAATTTTAGCTGTTAGCTGTTCAAGTATCAAGTATAAGTGTAGAAATTTTAAAGATTTTTTGACTTAATCTCTAAAAGTTAAAACAAGCAGTATTTTTATAAATGCCCTCTCGATCTTTTCTCTGATACCACGTTTAGGCGGGAAAATAGCAGAAATTCAAAATTAAATAACTTTTGTTTGCCTTAACCAAAATTGATAAGGTGGTTTTCGATTTCTTCTTTGAAATGACAAAGACTTTTCAAAAATATGATTTATTACCATCTACGACCAGCTTCAAAACATTGATAAACCAATGACACACGCAAATATGACGTCATTTTGACGTCATAACATTGAAAATTTTTGAAAAAATCTCCGTATTATATAGTACTTGTCATACTTGATAACTCCGTGACGTTTCAGGCTTCTAAGACAAAAACCCACGAAATTACACAAAACCCGTCGTTTTAGGGGTCATTTTTGACCACCATGGATCACTACTAGCGTCGTTGGTTACGAGAGTATGTACCAACACTGCAAGAACGACAGAAGTGGTATCAACAAAGAAGAAACTTGTCTGTAGGGACCTAGTGCTGTTGGTTCACGAAAGTGCTCCGAGAGGAAGATGGCTGATGGGAAGAGTGACGACCCGTTTACCCAGGTAAAGATGGTCTTGTGAGAACAGCTCAATTAAAGACCAAGCACTCAACCCTGTTGAGACCGATTAGAAAACTATGTTTTCTTGAAGGAAGTTAGGCTGTTGAAAGTAGATTTAGTTATAGATGAACTTACCCGGTTCGTTCATCGGGGGCCGATGTAAAAGACAATCGAACGTTGTAGCGCGCGTTATGTAAATTTATGAGTTATGTAATTTATGCGAGACGACCGTCTCTTTGTAATTTGTTCGACAGAGAAGGCCATCAGATGTGAGTATAGAGTTGTTAGTTTTGTTTGAGTTTAATGCAGTTTATTATGTAACACGGATATTTATCCACAGTAAACCTGAACCTGAATCCAAGAGAAATGAAATGGTACCGAAATAGTTTGAACTAAGCGGCTAAAGCAAGGTTAAAATACTGATATAAAGAAACTTGATATACGGAATCGTCGAAAAGAAAACTGAATAAAGATAACTGTTGAGTGAAGCTTCAGCGTGTTTTATTTTGGACAGAAAACAGAGGCGAACATTTACCGGACATTACAATCAAAGTAAGACCCAATAAGCCAAAGAATTAAAAGAATACATTTTCCAATTACATTAGTTTGGGCTTGCACTGTACACAAAGTACAAGGACTGACATTAGATAGAAAAGTAATTGGCTTTGATCTTAACAAACAAAGGAACTTTAACTATGGTCAAATATATGTTGCCATAAGTCGTGCTAAAACATTACAAGGTATCTACATACTTTGAGAAATTGAGCACAAGCATGTCAGAACAAATCTTAAAGTACATGAAGAGTATGAAAGATTACGAAATACTTCTGCAGAAATGAGCATCCCTGCTGATCAAATATTACATCAAGCAAGTTCTTTAGCACTATTAAATATCAGCCTTCTTAATGTCAGATCTCTTAATAAACATAGTATTGATGTAAAGTTTGATTCTACAATTTGTAATAGTG
Source organism: Entacmaea quadricolor (assembly GCA_024752375.1). NCBI lineage: Eukaryota > Metazoa > Cnidaria > Anthozoa > Actiniaria > Actiniidae > Entacmaea > Entacmaea quadricolor. The sequence continues at coordinate 10,661 of JANTNT010016012.1, read as the reverse complement.
ATGTTTTAGCTTTCACAGAGACATAACTTCTTCCTGATACCAATGACAATCAAATACGATATAACCTACAAGCATTTGAGACACTGGTAAGGCAAGATCATGTGTCGGACAGATTCTCTAGTTTAGCACTATGTACTAAAAGCTACATTGAAGTCAAAGAATATGAATACTTTTCATCCATTAATGCAATTAAATTTCTTGCTATTAACCATGCTACTGATATTAGCCGATCTATTCTTTTACTTTACAGAAAGTACAGTTCTAATATCTTACAATACATAGATAGTATTAGAATTATACTGAATAGATTAAGGAAAGGAAAAGATCTAAAGATAACATCAGGAACTGAAAGACATAAGAATTCATTTATACCTAGAACAATTGCCCTACTGAACAGTTAATGTACATATTCTAATCATAAATTTATATTTTAATTAATGAGCGTTTACTCATATTTTAGCATTCTTTTATATAGTTATATTAATCTTGTAATCCATATCGTAATTCTTATGCTGAAGATCTGGAAAATAAAGTTATTATTATTATATTGACATAATTCTTGGTGATTTTAACATTAACTACTTGAACGATGAAGAAATAAAACCACAGAAAACTTTAATGGATTCTCTTCATTATACACAAGTTGTCCAAAGTCCTACATTTGTTTCTGCAGGATGTCTGCTGGATCATGTTTATGCAAAATGAAGTTTTCATACCATTCGATGTTCTGTATTACCTGTCTATTACTCTGATCATGACGCTGGTAAAATCTCAATATTTTCAACATGATTACCCGGATGATCAATTTAGCACAAACTGGTTTACTTAAAGCTTAAATAAGCTTATTATCAAATCAAGCAAGACCCAGTTCAGCCGTCGACCTTTTGCCGCGTCCTTAGGTGTTGAGCTCTGTTTCTCATATAATTTTAGCCTTACACTATTACAAGCAAGATACGAACACAACCTTCCCGAATGCGGGAAGATTGGACTTCGCAACACCATCTGGTGGTGTTCATTATCGACTCATAAAGAAGGACCTACATTTGCATTAGGTAGGTTCAAAGTAAAGTGATTTTAGTTTAAATGCACTTGGAACATACTACTGGCTAGTAGGCCTTATTAACTGCAAGTCTATTTGATCCACAGGGAGCAGCTAGACGTAAACATGGTAATATATAAGTTTCCAACTCTCAGCAATTGTTGAAGAACAAAACACTATTGCAAAAACTCAAAGAACTCTCTAAGTACGGTAAATGCTCACCTGCATGGCTAGGGACAGTGAATGCAGCAGATTTCTTCAATAGCACGATCAGACAGAAACGAAAGACAAGAAACGTCATTGCAGATTGACGACTATTTCATCAATATTCTTAAAGATGGCGCCCACGACAGCCTGTTGTAACAGTTTAAAATTCCCGGGTTCAAAAACTTACAGTCTTGAAGACAATATACTAGTAAAATACAAGCGATAAAACATAACACAGCGTTGTGAAAGTTTAGATAATTTCAATAATTGTGTAATAAACAGTGAATCATAATAATCTATCCTCCCTGCGTAACCTGGCTCTGAAGGGAAGACTAGGGCAAGTCAGTCCTCTTTCAGCATCTCTTAGTGAAAACCGGTTCCCTCGCTTGCTTTTTCTGCTTTTTGTGAATTTTGAGATATTCAGTGTTATTTGTAGCCTGAAAGAACTTTAAAGACTTTGAGTCTTTGTGTTTATTTTTGACAATTGCCTATCGTCTTCGCCTTTTCCCGTGACAACCTATTTTGAAATGAGAGTATAAAGACATACACGCATAGAACTTATAGTATAACGACTCTAAATATTAATAGGTGCTTAAAATCATAACTCTTTTATGATCCCCCTAAAAAGAAAATCAAATGAAACTGGATTACGTGCGAAATTTTCTTTCAGAGGTAAGTATGATACTTTAATCCGAATGGTGCATTTCGATCGTAAACTTACGTCATCACCCATATAAAAAGGGATGCACCCGAATATCGTCACATGGGAACCAAATCTTGAAAGGTTTGGTGTTTATGTGATAAGGTTCGCATCAAAATGTCACAATCCTCCAAGGGAAAAGCTTCTAGAACCCTCCAGAAAGGCAAATCATATCCACCGATTCGTCAGCAAACTAAAGCTGTTTCTGTGACTACAGATAAGGACAACGTAAACATGGAGGATAAAAGCGCAACGAACTCATTTGTTCCTCACACTCCAGACGAACAGCGCTTCTGTGACAGCCCTCACGGACACTGCGAACCTGAATAAAACCGCAGTGCACACAGCTACGAAGATTGTACCGGGAAGTCCTCAAACGCTTATCGCTTACGTACACAACCTGTCGCCCATCAAAAGGAACAAAAGGAACACGATAGATTACACAACGCTCACACTACAAACAGGTCCAACTGCCACACAGTCTGCCCTTTGCTACTCCAAGAGCAAGAGAAAAATCCTGGAAGAGAAAGAAACCACGAGGTTTCCAATAAAGATCACACGTTACACGATCAGAGTGTGCGCTAAAGTTGTGAAGATTAACCCTTCCAAAACTGTGGTCAGCCAACAAGGCAAAATTAACACAGTTGCTGAAGGTATTATCCTAGATAAAACTGCAACGATGCAACTTGATTTGTGGAACGAACAAATCACCCAAGTTCAAGAGAACTGTGCCTACCGATTTACAAGTTTGTCCACCAGTTACTGGAACAATGTCAAGAAGTTAACAGCCACCATTAATACATTTATCATACAAACTCTTGATGTTGGTTTATGTTCACTACAGAGCGCCGAAGATATCCCGAACACGGTAAATGAACACGCCATCCAAGTACCAAGTATTCACACAGTGGAGGATGTCCAGAGATACAAAACTTGCTGCAACTGTAAAAAGCGAATCGCTCAAATGCAAGAAAACGTCGTTAAATGCGATCATTGCCTCCACATGATGAGACCATCCAGTTGTCAGACGAAACTTTGTGCCAATGTGATCCTACTCGTTGAGGACCAGAAGAAGTCTCTGACCATTTTAAGACTGTTTAAATGCAGCCTTTGGACAATTATTTATAATGAAAGAAATATTGTTACTAAGTTGCAAGTAAAGTAAGGCTTCCGATATTTGTTGATGTTAAGCACCATTATAGCACTTGTTTATAAGAAACCTGAACATTATAGATTATCATGAAAGACATATTTTTTCCAAGTAATACAAGATAAAAACTTAACGTTACTTATAATGAAACAAATGTTAGTAAGGCTTCCGACACTCGCTCATGTTAAACAACAGTTTAAAATTTGGCATTATAGCTCGTTTTTAAGCAACTTGAATATTATACATTAATATGAAAGAATTATCGTTTCCAAGTTACAAGATAAAAAACTTAAGCTCATATACTCTTGATATTGTTATCAAGGTTTGAGATGTTTAAATAAAATTGTATTTTCTGTACAAACTGTGGTTTGTGCTTATGAAAATTCCAAGACGTTTATATAATTTAAATTTTACACTAAAATACAACAGATTTTCAATTTATAAATGTTTTGCAGAAAGGATGTTTTGTTGGATATGATCAGAAATTGCTCCTCTACCTTTTGGGCAAACTCAATCTAATCAGGGCAAGGCGAAATAACAACTTACAGTTGCGTACCTCAAAACAAATGAGCTCCCAACCATCGAAATTATGTATGATTGACAGCTGCACGCTTTTTTGCAGTGAACTGCCTTTGCGAACCACAGGGAGTCCAACTTAGATAATACTAAAAATACATTATACATTATACTCGTATCTGACACTAAGCTGCCCCCGCTTAGATTTATTACCTTTTAAACATCCTGGAAAATAGGATTTCTCATCTTAAAGAAAGACAGATGAAATGTTACAGTAGGAGAGTATACCCCCTTAGCCCTGAGTCAGTTAAGATCACCGAGATCCTTTCCCTTCTCCCTTCCCACTTCCCTTCCTCTCCCGTAAGATAACAAAAATGTGGTAATTTATAATAAACAGTAGAGGAAAAATCATCTTCGAATGAATTGCGCTGCAAAAATAGTTGTCTTTTTGAACCTGAGAGTTGTCACTATGGTTCATGAATACACCTTTACGGTAATTAAAGAATAAATGAAAAGACCGCTTTACGATAACTAACCGCAAATGCAAGATCTGTTAAAGATCTAACCACCCATAAAAATAAATGAGTAAAACAGTAAGACGAAAGGCTGATACTGCTTGACAATAATACTCAGGATAGTAATTGACAACAAGAAGGACTTCATCCGAGTAAAGTTCAACTGCAAACAGCTCTTTCGATGTTACAATTGGACCTCGTCAGTGCAGTGCAGCTTAGTACAAAACGGCAAGTTGACCGCTTATACATCGCACATGGTAGCACTACAGATAAATGATTCCGAAAGCCAATGAGATCGTATAAACGTCAGTGTGACAATGATGCTACCCCAAAGGAATTCAAAATATGCCTCTTGCCTCGAATGCCAAACATAAAAATACCCATAGCTAAACTATGGTTTGAAAAGTACGGCATATCGGATCAATAAAGACCTATGCAACAACAACAACAACTTTCTTTCTCATAAAAGTAATGCTACGACCATAAAAGTAATGCTACGTAGTAAAAGTAAAATAATTTATTACAGAGCTTTCGGACTTAACGTCCATCTTCAGGGGAGTCAGGGAAAAACTACTTATATTTGCATATTTAAACTGGCGAATTTAAAGGGTATAATAGTCAGTTTGTAAAGAAACATTCGTTGTTCAGGAATAATTTATATTTTATGCGTTTTATGAAAAATGTGCATGCATGACCTAAGTAAAAAGATACCTTCCTAGTAAACAATTCTTAAAATCAAGCTACAAAACAAACCAATCCTTTTTCTTGAATTAAATGAATATTGTTCCCTTGTGATTCCGAAAGACAAAAGAAAACTAGTGATTAATCTAGTTTGAGCTGCGTCGGTGTATAATACATAGAAACGATGGATGGGTTGTAGGTAATTTGAAAAACTCGTTTTTATTCACGGTGTTTCTAATTAACTACAACCCATCCATCGATTCTATGCATTATACACTGACGCAGCTCAAACTAAATTAATCACTAGTGTATTATAGTAAGAAATGTATATACTTTCTCATCGTATGGAATCTGTAAAGTACGGTTAATTTTGCTGTTGTATTATATAGTTTGAAATGAAGGATGTGCGTTGCTAAACCTTCTGAAATAATTTCAGAAAAAATGGCCGAAAATAAGAAAAATCTTAACGAAGAGGCTTCACGGCACCAGTGACGTCCAATCGATAAAGAAAACGCAAGAAAAGGGAAAAGTGTTTCTGCAATAGAAAAGGATCGATCTGTGATTATTGACAAAACATCTCGCATTTTCTTTCCACTTGCATTCACATTCTTCCAGGTTAATTATGTTTTAAAATATACTCACACTTATTAAACTATTCTGAAATTTCCGCATCAGATTGTGAGTCTAGCTATAGCGCTAGTTTTTTTCTACTTTTTCCTTTAACATTACCAGCTTTATTTATAATGTTAACTTGAATACTTTTGTAATCATGTGTAAAATGGAATTTGTAACATGATGGTAACTCCAATAAAAGATTAATAAAGATGTAGAAATACTGTAAAACGTTTTATGTTCTAGTGTTATCATTGTTTTTACACATTCATCTCACAACACGAATCTAAACAGTCTTGTATTTATAGGAATTTAAGTATAAGAGAAACAACAACAAGCAGACTTAGAATCCACACTGATGAGCTATTCTGTATAGCAGCACTACCAAACAATGAATCTAGCCAATCGTATGACAGGATTCCTGGGGTGTCTGTTTTATGACGTTCTTCCAGATCGATTTCAAATGGCGCGTTTCTTAACAAGTTCTCGTTACAAAGGTCAGAATCACACCAACTGATACAGACTGTCCCGTAACAACCCGAGGGATGGGTCCAATCTCGCCCGCACCCCAAACGTATGTTTAGCTTGTCATACTCAAAGAAGCACCCAGTATCGTAAGATTTGCATTTCTCAGGTGGTCCCGCGATACAAGCCTTGGCACTTCGATGCTCGTGAGGTGGGCATTTATGACATTGAAGACACAACCCTGACCAACGAGAAGATTAGAGGCATTAAAATGTGATTTTTGAACTCAAAACCGGCATCATAATGAATGCCAAAATATCAACATCATGAGTCGATAATAAAAAGTTGTCAACAAGAAATAAAACTCAAAGGCGCATCAAGTTATAATATTTAAAAAATTGGCCGAATTACATTTTTTCCAAAGTAAAACGTAATAAACGTTTCATTTCATTCCATTTTGTTGTATTTATATGATTTGCCCAAAGGACAGGTGAAGTACAATAGGACACGAGGTCCCCCACTAGACACAACACCAAATCCCATCCTTTAAGAATCCCCTCCCACAAATCCCATTAAGAAAATAGTAACAGCTCAGACACTAAGGATGGTCGCCGCCAGAGTTTCTTTACATCCTTACTGGCCCTTTTACGTCCCTCCGATATTGGTTAGTTCTATGGATTGCTTATATTTAAAGTGTTTGCCTACAGTTTCTGGACTGCCATATTGATATTTTTTAAACGGCCTATTCGCTAACTTCTTCTAGCTCGATTGAACTAAGACTCACACCAATTATCAGGCCCAGTCTGAAGTTTTATATAAGATACATTTTATTGCTTATATAATCATAAATATACAGTGAGCTTTTTTACAAAAATCGTTCGAGCGGTTTTAAAGAAATTTAGGAAAGCGATCAAATCTCACAAACAAGCGCTTAGTCACAAATGCACAGTCTCGTTCTCTTTTATACGAAGGAGACAGCCCCTGAAACACTCAAGGTAGCTAACTAATAGGTAAATAAAGATTGTGACGTATCTTAAATCATTTTATAAACTCACTATATACGATACTGAGCGATTTCTTTCAACACATCAATTTGAAGAAAAAATGATACTTTCGCGAATAATTCGAATTCAGACATACAGAATCTTAATATTTTACCATATATGTTTTGTCAGATACCATAATTTTGCAAGAATGCAATTGTTTGTTGTAGATCTGATCGAATGCGCTCAGTATTTAAGTTTAAGTAATTTCAATTTTTCCTTTTTTCGTTGCTATGGCAACGCATACCCCAATAAAATGAATCTTATATGCAACTTCAGACTAGGCCTGTGAGTGTGAGTCTTAGTCCAATCGAGCTAGAAGAAGTTAGCGAATAGGCCGTTCAAAAAATATCAATATGGCAGTCCAGAAACTGTAGGCAAACACCTTAAAAGTGTGGTATATTGAAGATAATGCAAGAAGTGCTTTGATTACTTGACAGCTCTTTTACTCTTTATGTTGTCAGTTGTAACTCTGAAACATCTCATCACTTGACTAAATTTTTAGTCCTTTAAGCTAATCTAGTCGCATTACTTTTAAGTTTAGAACACTCATTGTGTTTTTATGTACATCGCATAGTTTCTAGTTTCAAGCGATGTCTGTGTGTCACCTGTATAAAAAGTATCAATATGAACTAAATATCATAGCATACCTTCTTCTGGTAAGATCAAAAAGAAGGCCAAACAAACAATCCATAATCTCTGTCTCATTGCTTCTTAAATGACACTCTTCGTGGGGAAAGACTTTTTCCATTATGACGTAATCAAGACGTAAGGTCTGATGCGCGCGCATCTCGTACACAAACAATTACTTGACCATTAACGAAACTCAAGTTCTCAAAAGGAAGAGAACTCGAGTTAATACACTGCGCATATCAAAAATTCTTAAATAAACCGCGTCCATCAAGATAAATATGTCTGAAATAAAATCTGGTTAAATAAATGTAGGTTAGAAAACCGAAAATTGGTCGTCATTCCTCAGACGAACTTGAGCCATATTGCTTCCAATAACCTGCCGCCGCCACATTGTTTTGTTTAAATATCGTAAAAATACGAGAAAATTCTGGTACTAAAAAAATACCAGTAGTCAAGGGTAATACAAAAAGCTTTCGTTGTTTCTGTGTGTTTGTGATACGACTGAGAAACTGATATCTAAGTCAGTTTGATTGTTATTTTTCATAAGGAGGTCTACTTGTCATTTCAATGACCTATAGTTTTGTATTTACTGCCTTTTTGATAAAATTCTCTCATTTAGAGAAGTTTGGCGTCGGCTTATTTCCGCTGCTTTTAGGCGGCCGATTTAATTTGTATGTTTTCGAGTAATTATTATTAATGGAATATAAATTACTATAAGATACTGGTTAATGGCCATATAACGACCAAGTTGACTAGGCTTAAAGACAGGTAAACGAGTATAGGTGTTGCTTGGGATAACAACAATAGCTTCCCCTAAAACCCCTTGAAATTTAACGACAATGCAAGCTTCTTCGTTTCATGCAACATTCCTAAATCACTCCAAAAGAACAGACGTGGCAAACTATACATCTACAAGATTTTAGATTGAAGGACCGGGGAAAAAGTTCAGCTTGAATGGACTCCTTTTGTCTTTAAAATCCTTTCTCGCTGAATCGCGCATGCACTTTTTTTTTTTTTTTTTTTTTTGGTGTGTGTGTGTGTGTGTGACGGCGTTCTTGCGGTTAGGTGTGTGTGTGTATATATATATATTACTTAAGTTTTATTTATTTTTTATTTCTCTCTTTCTTTCTTTATTTTGAGTTTATGTCTCCCCGATTAGCTTTTAGTACTAGTAGTTGTGCTAAGCTAGAAGATTTTTGAGACTTAAAAGTTATTATTATTGGCACAACTATATTCATTTTTTGGAAAATCCCGCACGTTATAAAGTATATGGACTCGCGTGCCATATTTCAAGGGATACCGTTCCATGTGATAAAGGCTTGTCTTATAAACAGACAGCTCGTCACACCTAGATCACCTTATGACATGCGCACTTGAAAAGTTTCCGCCATACGACAATAACTACGAGTGCTGTACAAAAAGTATTGTCATGTTAGCCGGGCTTATATAGGAAATACATGAAACTCCTCGACGATTATATTAAATACCAATCTATATTATACGTGAAGTATCGCTGCTTAAGTATTGTAGGCTAAATTGTTTTGCCAACTATTTATACGTGCTACACTCCTCGGCGTTCTCAAAATAACTCGTATCCACTGAGTTACTAAATATATCACAATTCCTAGTTTCCGTATCTTTTAAGCCTAGATAAGCATAGTGATGGTGTGTCGAATATCGCTTCGGGGCAAAACAGTGCACTATCAGAGAGGACTAAAAAGAATGTGGCAAGATGTTTTTATTGCGTTCATGGATTTTAGATATATATTCTTTGAAAGTAACACAGTAGTAAGAGCTTAAAATCTTTCATTTAAGGAGTGTTAATGTAGAGACTTCAATCGATAAAATTATCAAGAGATGATCGGGGAGAAAACGAAGGGACAAAAAAAAAAAAAAAAAAAGGAAGGTAATTTAGCCTTGGATCGACGGTGTTTATAATTGAAAATATCTCATATAGACTGTTATTCCTATTTCAAACATAGAACTTTTCATGTGGCCGATCAAATTAGATCAAAGAAGGCTGCATAATTAGTTTCTAATGCACTCGACACATGAAAAGTTCGACGTTTGAAACAGACCTTAGTAATGAGAGTGCAGAGTTTTTACTACAAAAACAAAATATCTTTACCAATGCAACCATTTCATATCTACAATTTGAAATCAGAATTTTTAGTAGCCATGCAACAAGAAGTCTTTATACTAATGGAACACATCTCATACACACATAAAAATAAAAATAAATAAAAAATTTAAAAAAATCAACGAAAAGTGTTGGAAATCATAGGAGAAACATGTTTGCTTTGGTGTTCAGCCATCAAGATGTCTAGGTCGACATTTTGACGGTTTTCTGTTTTTTCAAATGATGATGTGTTAATCTAGGTGTGCCACTTAGCACGATGCGGGGACCTCAGGCAAATTCACAAGACAACAACATATAAAGCGAAGATTAGCAGACAGATGAGATACGAGACGATTTTCTATTTAATTTAAAAGGGTATATAAGAATAGCTTCTTGTTTATTTATAGTTTTATTATATCTATTCTTTTAAAGTTCACGTAGGAACCTAGTCTTTCTAATTTAATATGTTTATATAACGTTGTTGCTAATAGTATGACAGTCCTAGCCCTGATGTTATACTCGGTCTATTTGGTCCTCACCGCTCCCATTAATTTCATTTAAAAAAGGATGTTATGGTCAAGAAATAGGGAGAGCGACTATAGCCAACGGGTTGATTAAGATCAGCTTAAGCCTACATTACTCTCACAGTAATAGTAATAAAAAGAAAAACGAATATTGGAAAAAACGAATAAAAATCAAATGAAATGTTTACAAAGATTGAAAAACAAGAACAATACCTTTCTTTTTGAAAGAAAAAAGCAGTGAAACATTAGAAAACGCTTCTGATCTTAAATCATTTTTATCTTCGAGTTCAATGCTAAGTTGTCGGCATTGATCATTAAAGCAAGGTCTCCCGTAGCTTACAGTATGTAGATTGAAAGGTAGGATTTCATAATTAAGAATAATTCAGTTTCTTTCGGAATCATTAGATGGGTTGTAGGTAATTTGAAACACCGTGAATAAAAACGAGTTTTTATTCAC
>JANTNT010015901.1:171-13361 GCA_024752375.1 Entacmaea quadricolor | reverse complement strand
CAGCCCGTAAAGTCCTCCACTGATGATACTAAAACTGTGAAGCGCATTGAGACATTGTGAAATGCGCTATATAAGAATCCACTATTATTATTATTATTAATTATTTTCCATGCCTGTATCCTTATAAACACATAGGATTAGTAAATAGTAAATTAGTAAATTAGATACTCAAGATACAAATTATAGCAACCACAACTTTCCAAGGTGTTTGAAGATTGTGTTTGATACTATTACTGTTGTTTCTGATAAAGTGCAACTCTCTAGACTGCAATGTCTGCATTTGTAGATTGCATTAGGTGGACGTCAATCACTTGAAGATCACAAGAAAATGCACACGTGCAACAAAGTCAAGTGATTGTCGTCCACCTAATGCAATCAACAAATGCAGACATCGAAGTCTAGAGAGAACTTTGCACTTCATTGGAAACTATGGTAAATTTGGTAATGAATGAATTCGAATGATCTTCGCAGTGAAATAAGTAACATTATACTGTTACTTTGTAGAAAGCTCAGAAAAAAGTCTGAGACTTTAACAGGATTTGAACCCATGACCTTTGCGATACTAGTGCAACGCTCTTACCAACTGAGCTATAAAGTTTCGTTGGGAGTAGGTCAATAGAGAGTTCTATTTACGTCCTGTACAAATGATGTGTATGCATATGAGTGGTTTGTACTGCGGATAAAGTAATGAATGAATTCAAATGATCTTCGCAGTGAAATAAGTAACATATACTGTTACTTTGTAGAAAGCTCAGAAAAAATTCTAAAATTTGGTGTTATTTAGCTGGTACTTTTTAGGGGTCATTTTCAAAATTTCCAACAATCATTCCATCACTCTCTAAATAGGAGTTCCCCCCAGGGCCTTGCAGGATAAAAATGTGATAAGTCAAAAAACAATTTTAGGAAACAGTACCAAAAGTAGAATTATCATATTTCTGTGCCTGTATCTGAAACACAAGAAAAAGAAGATTGTGCAAAGGAATTAATAGTGCATTAGAATTTATGGAATTTATTTGTTGGACTTTCTTTCCTTACACACTCTTATTACAATAATATACTTGTAGAATCAGTTGTGAAGGAATTTATCATTTGTCCTAATCTATTAATCATCAACAATTTGGGATTTTTTCAGTGTGTTAGAGGAAAGGTTACAACACTTGGCCACAGCCTGTGAACGATCACCTGTCATATTCAGTGAAGATGATCAAACTTTACCTAAAGCAGCTGAAGGTTAGAAAAAAACGCTCTTTACTTACTAGCAGAAGGCTATAAGATCTAGTGATGCCTCCAGCGGCATCATCATATGAACTGTACAGATCAACAAGCATGCACTCTCCTATGAAAACCATTGGCAAAAATCAAGTGATGTGATCCATATGCCCTGTATGGTTCCACTCAAAATGTTGTGTGAAAAAAAAAGCAACATTTGCTTATTGACTGAGTTAGGTTGGGCTGGATAGGAAAATATTTGGCACTTGGTCATTTGTGAGGATCTGGCTGTGCTTGTTTTGTACGTGATGCCTCAAACCAAATATTTTCTGGTCTGGCCTTCCCACTCAGTCAATAAGTACACATCGTCGTCATCATTGTCATCGTCGTCGTCATCATCGTCATCATTGTCATCATTGTCATCATTGTCACCATCATTATCATTGTCATCATCATCATTGACCAGCATCATCATCGTCACCATCATTGTCATTGTCATCATCGTCATCATCTTCTTTTCAAGTTCCACATCATCTTTAAACCATTGTCTTATTGTTACTGAAACAAATTTGAGGAACAAGGAAGCATGTGAAGCAGCGGTCAGAGTGCTCGCCTCTCACCAATGTGACCCAGGTTCAATTTGGCTCAGTGTCATACGAGTACAGTTGTATAAGGAATGAATTGAAATGATCTTCGCAGTTAAATAAGTAACATATACTGTTACATTGTAGAAAGCTCAGAAAAAATTCTGAGACTTCAACAGGATTTGAACCCATGACCTTCGCGGTACTAGTGCGACGCTCTTCCAACTGAGATATAAAGCCTCATTGGTAATAAGTCAATAGAGAGTTCTATTTACGTTCTATTTTAGTTCTATTTTATTCTTTTAATCTTGTTCCCCATTTCCTTCCGGTTTCTCCTATATATTCATATTGTTCACATTCGCATGGAATTTTATATTCCACATCTGTCTTGTCGGACCCTAGAGGGCTTCGTGCGTTGTTCTTTAGATCTTTGACTTTTCTACTCGACCGCATCGCAGTTTTAAATTGATATTTCTTGGCAATGCGTTTAAATGCGTGTGATAGGCCATCGATGTATAGGATGATTATTGTTCCCCTTTTTTCACTCTCATCTCTTTTCTTTTCATTTGCTCTTTTGGTCTTCTTTTCTTTCACCATGGTGTTTTTTATTTGCTGTCTTGAGTAACCATTGGCTATGAATACCTCTTCGATGTTAGTTAATTCTGTTTGCAAATATCGTTCGTCACAGGAGTTTTGCCCTTTCTGTGAATCCTTTGATTATGGCTCTTTCTACGTGGGGAGCGTGGTTGGATTTTTCTTTAAGATTGATGTTGGTATTCGTCGTTTTGTAATGAACTGTGAATTCTAGTCGTTTGGTCTTACGATTAATATATTGTTTCAAGTCTAACACGGATAGTGTCTCTTCGTTGGCCTGTTCAAAGACCGCCGAAACGTAGTCAGAAATCACAGCAAATGCATTCATCATCCCAAAAAAGTGCACTAAACTTATACAAGAAATATGATTGAATATGAAATGCAGACAAGTTTCAAAAACAATATTTATAACCTGTTGTACAATCTGTTTGTAGATTCACTTTTAATGTTAAATTTTTCAATGATCCTGAGAATACACTTTGTAAGACATTTAGTTGTGTTGACTCTCTTTTTCTGACTATCATCTAACTGTAGAAAATCTGCCAGATTCCTTTTTTAATGTGACAGTTGAAGACCTAAGGACAATGTTACAGGATTTGCACAGTGAAAGGTAAAAACACCCAACTTGCGATGACTTGCAGTAGCTTGTGTTGACTTGCGATAACTTTGAATTTGCTCAAATTTCTTCGCAAGTTGAGTCGACTTGCGTCTCGTTTGAACGGTACGAACGTACGCTACCGCAAGTTTAACTTGCGTTGACTTGCTTTCTCGTTTGAACGGGGCTTGAAACTTGATGCTGTGTTGTGTATGCAGCATTGCCTTCCTCATGTGTCCACTACTGCTGCTGTTAAAGGGGATTTGATTTACAGCAGTTTATTACACACATTTTCACAGCAGTAGAAGCTTATCCTTCCTCTGTAATGTTGTTGGCAATGTCATACCAGTTGTATAATTTGATGGTTGTTGTTGTTGTTGTTGCTGTTGTTGTTGTTGCTGTTGTTGTTGTTGCTGCTGTTGTTGTTGCTGCTGTTGTTGTTGTTGTTGCTGTTGTTGTTGCTGTTGCTGTTGCTGCTGCTGTTGCTGCTGTTGTTGATGCTGCTGCTGTTGCTGCTGTTGTTGATGCTGCTGTTGTTGATGCTGTTGTTGCTGATGTTGTTGCTACTGTTGCTGCTACTGTTGTTGTTACTGTTGTTGTTGTTGCTGTTGCTGTTGTTGCTGCTGTTTCTGTTGTCGCTGCTGCTGTTACTGTTGTTACTGTTGTTGTTGCTGTTGTTGTTGTTGTTGTGCTGTTACTGTGGTTAATGTTGCTGTTACTGTTGTTTTTGTTACTGTTGTTGTTGTTGCAAGTCCATTCATAGCTTGTAACTGTCACTGATTCATTATTTCTTTTATGTTACACAGGTCTAAATCAGATGACATTCCCCTCATGACTAAAACAATGAGAGAAAATCGCCGATTACAAGAAATGTGTAAATATGATAAAGTGAGAAAGCCACGTCTAAATCAAACATAAACCAAATTCAATTTACCAATAATTTAATTGGTATTATTTTCAAATTTATCCGAAGAACAGGTGAAGTACAATAGAACACGAGGTGTCCCGTACTAGATACAGCACCGATTTCCATCCCCTAAGAATCTCATAAGAAATCATTAACAAGAGAGAGAGGCAGTTAAGCCATGTGGGATAGGCTCAAAATGACGTATAAAGCATGTGTAATAGGTAAATTTCGAGCCTTGTAACGTGTAACGACAGAAGAAGACTGCACAAGGTCTTTGGCAACTTCTGATCATGAGATAGTAAGCAAGCTCAACTAGAAACCGTGGACAGTTGCTTCGGCCTATTGGGCCTCGTCAGCATTAGAAATCATGAGTAAAGCTCAAACACTAAGTATGGTCACCGCCAGAGTTTCTTTACATCCCTTATATAGTGGTTCATTTACGTCGTCCCGATATTGGTTGGTTAGGTGAAGTATCCAGAGACGGGGCCGTCACCCAAAAGTCTAACCATTTGAGGTATACTTACAAAGGCAGCACTTTGATTCTCCTCAGTTGTTTTAAGACCCCAAGTGTTGGTCCGGCTGGGACTTGAACCACGACCACAATAGACCGGCACCAAACCAACTAAGACATAAGGGTGGCGGATAAAATTGTTAAAATTGTAATCGTAACTTTTCTTCACTTTGCTGTTGTTAGGTTGTTATTCGTGTTAAGTTTCCAGACAGAATAACACTACAAGGATTTTTCAGACCTCAAGAAAAATGTAAGTGACCACAGGTTTTGTTTTGATCAAACGATTGTAAAGCTATTTTCATCTTCTGCTTCACATTGGGAGGAGATAAAGAACGTAGCTTACCGCAGTGGAAGGTGTTTGGCTATTACGGGAAGGAGTATACTAGAAGTAGTAGACTATGGGTAGTCTACATAGCTATTGGCCTATAAAGTGGTAGCCTAAGGGCCCATTTACACGCTACAACCTTTCCCTTCAACTGTCGCTTGCAACCTGCCGACGGCATGACTTACGATTGTCGTTAGGTTTTAAAACATGTTTTAGAATGCTACTAAGTGGTGTAACGAAGAGCGCTGTCGATTTTTAGGACGATTTTTAAATAACGCAATCTTCGTGGCGACAGCATGTTGCCGGCTTTTAGGCCTTTTTCAGAAACTCACAACATTGTTGTCCAACTTTCGTTGAAATATCGTCATTGTGCTAAAAGTTGTCCCGCGTGTCATCAGTTGCGACAACCTTAAAGTAACTCAAACATAATTGCGCGTGAATTTCGGGATTTTTTCAACTCGCTCATATCGCGTCGAAAATTCTCGGATAATTCTGAAAAAGCACAGTGTAGTAGCTCAAACATTTAGGCTTCTAACAGTGTATTCGAAATTTAATTCGACTTGAAATTCGATGGTTTTTGACGCGACACGAGCGAGTAAAAGAAATCTCAAAATCCGCGCGCAATTATGTTGGAGTTACCTTAAAATTGTCTCTACTTTCAAGAAGTTGCAGTCTATTTGAGACTGTAGACGAGGAAAAACAAGGTTGCAGAAACATTCAAACGTTTTAAAGTGGACTTTTCTGTCGTTGTTAGTGTCAGTGCTTACTCAGTTCGTCAAATCTCATCTGGAAGATCCGAACATAGCATTCTATTTGTGTAAGTATTTGATTTCTTGTATCATTATTATCATCCTCAGCACTTTCTAGGTTTTTTTCTCAGGGTTCTTCGGTTTTCCTCCCTCCGTAAAAATGTTTCTAAACTCCAATTCAATATATGAATGTCATGTCCCCCCTGATTAGTAGCCCCTCCTGGTGGGGGTCAGCTAGAAGACTAGACACGTAAATAAAGTTGATTATTATATTGATCACCACCAACGCCATCACCATAATCATCAAGTCTTTCTTAAACCTGCCGCTATTATTTAAATGTATGAAGGTATCAAGTTTGAAGAAATATGTTTCAAAGTATAGACCGTATGCAAAAAAGTGCTTAATTATATACACGTTCATAATAAGCCTCATTTCTGTGCTGATAACAAAAGATCGCTTGTATGATTCTATTGTTTTATATTTGATTGTGAGGCTTATGATGTACCTTGCATCTAATAAATTGCCTTTTGCATTCGGTCTATACTTGGTCAACTTGGGAGTTGTCGTTTAACCACTTCTTCCCAATTTGACTTTCGATTCTGCCGTTTGGACAGGACTTATTAGTAAGTTTATAACTAGTAAACCTTCATTTTCTATTTGTCTCCAGATACAACACCACCTAAAACAGTCTTGAAAAACCAGGACAAAACGTTGTTTGATGTATGTCACTTGAAGTCATTACCTTTGAACTTCTTGTCTCTTGCACCACTGTCCACTCACCTGAATTGATTCGTTTTACCGTCTTTTCATTTAGACTGAGCTTTGTCCAGCATCTCTTGTCTATTTTGGGTCTTCAGTGAAGCAAGGTAAATGATTAATGTATTGTTTGATATCTAGATAAACTTTTCCATGGCGACGGCAGAGGACTGGGGTATAAACCCGACGCATGAATAAATGCGAAGGTTATTGGTTGTTTCTGTTCTAAAATCGTTGCGAGACAAGTTGCAAGTAGAATGTTACAGTAGGCAGAACACAAGGCAATGTCTCGCAATTTTGTTGTGAAAAGAAGAATTCCATTCTACTTAACGCAACGGTTGTGGCAACAAAATTGCGAGACATTAACTAGTGTTAACAGCGCCTTAAGTGTATAAAAACATCAAGTTGCGCTTCGTCTCGAAACCATTATTTTGGGTCATGAAGGAAAGAGGTATTGCCTAGTGAACTGCTTACTTAAATCTATTTGAAGTTGTCCTATGGAGGGGATGGATTATTGCGCCCTGATCACTCTCCCCTCTTTATCCAATTCCAAGGGTCTCCGAGAATGATTGTAATGATTGTTCTGTGACACAACTTGATTTACCCTCCCACAGAACACTTTCTCTCCAGCCATCTTCTTGATAACCTAACGACAGCACTAGATGCTGAGAAGACTATACTGCAATCCGGGTAAGACAATCCTGGCGCATTGTTATTATTATATAGAAAATAGTTTAATGGTACTTTTTTTTATCAGGCACGTTTCATGTACAAATATTAGAGTATTGATTGGTTTCAATTAGCTGAATGAGTCAAATGAATTCCATTGTCAGCATCTAATGACGGGAGAACACTTCCCGTTATGTCCAATCAATCAAATAGTTTTTGTATTAGTGGGAAAGTGGTTACCGTGGCTCTTAAATGGCTTCGCTCTGAACCAATCAGAAAGCAAGAAAATTGACACCATCCAATCACAGTGCTTGAATACGAAAGCCATTTAAGAGTCACGGTACCGTACGTTTCCCAGTCATACGAGAACTGCTCTTTTTTGTCCTTAATAGCTGTATAATTTTTCAATGTATTTAGGATAAGAGGTTCTACCCCTGCCAACCCTACCAGCTCTCAACCAATCAACGCTGTACATACGTCCAATAGTACGAGTAATGGCACAAATAATACACCAGTAGATGACGTCACTTCCTCCCAAAGACAAGTGGGACAACCAACACAAACCGCTGGCTCGAACAAAACAGTGCCTAAGTGGTTCAAAGGGACAGGTAAGGATGTAGAACTCGCCTGTTATTGGTCCATATCTGGCTAAACCTCGCCACCAGCCTACCGCAGGCATTAATTCAAAACCTTTGTTTACTGCCTCGCTATCAGGGGAGGATCCAGCTTTTTTAAAGAGAGGGTGCGTTTTTTGATGGTAGCCAAAATGGTCTGTAGTCAGCTATGGGAATCCGATCACGTGTGATTTTCCCGCCACAGGCTTCCCGGCTCCAAAACGATTGAAGTAGCAGGCGCGCGTGGTGTGCTGGTTTTCCCGCCACAAATACAACCACAGCATTCCCGACCCAAAAACGATTGATGAAAAACGTTTACATTTGAGAAAAGCTTTCACCGTTGTCCAAAAGGATGGGGGGTGCGTCCGCACCCAACGAACCTCCCCTGGATCCGCCCCTGGATCCGCCCCTGGCTATAACGCAATAAAACTAAAGATTTTTTTGTTTTCACATACACAAGGGAGGCTAAGGATATCCACATTCGATTTGATTTATGTAAAGTTAGTTTCTCTTAGTCAACTTCTGTTTGCTTGTCACCAGCTCTTTCTTTCTATCTACCTATATTTCTTTTTTCTTTTTTCTTTCCTTCATTTCTTCCTTTCTTCCTTCCTGCCTTCTTTCCTTCCTTCCTCCTTCCCTGCTTGCTTGCGTGCGTGCGTGCTTGCTCGCTCGCTCGCTTCTTTCTTTCTTTCTTTCTTTCTTTTTTTCTAATTTAATTTTCTTTTGTTTTTTTTTTTTAATAATAAGTCTTGAAATTCTTTACTTTTTTCTTTTTATCATGCAGGAAAATGACTGGTTATTAGAACATCAGGAGAAATGAGGGTTTTGATCTTGAGGAACATTTCCGTCAAAATACTTATCATTCGGTTCATCGATTGGTTGCCAACTGCCAAGGCAACAGGTTGTCAGTCGACTTGATCTGAGTGAAAATGCCAGCTAAATTTTTGTAGAAAGATAAGAAAACTGCTGTTTCTTTTCTTGTCTTGAAAACTGATAATAACACATGAAATGGAAGAGAAGAAATACAACTATATCACTGTGGGTTATTAAAATAAAGTTGTTACAGAACTTGATGTTGTTTGTTTGTTCATTATACATCAAAGGTGGCATGGCTAGCGCACGCTGGTAATGCGTCGTCTTTCACCGCTTTAAGTTCTACGGGTAGGGTCCCTGGTTCAAGCCGTGAGGACACCAAATGTGAGTTGAATTTGTTTGATGTATTGTTCTCTCTTGACACGAGAGATTTTCTCTGGGTTCTCCGGTTTTCCTCCGTCCATAAAATTCAACATGCGTGTTTGAGAGTTGAGTGTACGAGTCTATAGAATGTTCAGACGTAGTAAGGAGTGTCTATTGAGACATGGCCCCACAAGCTGCTAGCTTTAAACTATACCATGTATGAATAAAAAGATTATCATCATCGAGGTGCTTTTCTCATTTTGAGGAAGAATTTGCTGTGTGAGTGAACGTGTGTAAGATGTTTAAATATGATAATATAATATAATTGGAATTTGTAGTGGCACATCGACATAGTGGCTATTCGTTCACTGAAGTCCAGTTGAAATTTAGAAATGTTGATTTTTATGGAGGACTATACCCGAGAACCCGGAGAAAAACCTCGAAGCAAAGGAGAGAACCAACAAACAACTACTTTCATATGATGTAGTGTCCGGAATCGAACCCGGGTCACATTGTAGAATGCCTTGCAGACTCGATTTTCTTGGGCTCTCGCCTACCCCCTACCCTCCCCTCTCCCAGTGATTTTCCGTTTCCGCAGCACCTATTGAACGCCTTTTGGACCAGAAATCCAAACGAAACAAAATACCACACCGCGAATCGTTGATAAAAAGGAAACTAAATATCCAATCTCTTTTAGATAATGGTGACTTTGCTTTGAGACATTTTTGAATATCCTGACAATTTAGCATGCAGGCTTTTTTCATCTTAATAATATACAAAACTCATATATTTTTTACTAACAAGATCCAGGTGAGCAATAAGGTTCGCATGGAAAATAGGTTTTTATTTTAATTTATTTTTCCTTTTTCTTTTTGTGTTTCGACGAAAAGTAAATGAAATTTTTACTCACCCCCCCAAAAAAAAATTCTAGAAAACGGATGCATTTGCAACCTACTTCATCGCGTATAAAGTGAATTCATGTCTCAAAATGAAGTGAATGACTCAGCCATGAGTGGGAAATTGTGCTGACTTAGTTCGACCTTGTCACGTGAATAAAGAGAACAGTCCCTTTAAGCTCTGACGCCTTGCGTACCAAAATACACCTTTTCATTGCTAAAAATATCTCACTTAATTTCCTTACAAAATGCACCTCAATTAAAGAAAATTCGAGAGGGTATAAAGAAAATTCATCAAAAATTAAATGGGTCTAAATAAATCTAAGATTTTTTTGGCATTCTTACTTCCGTTCACGATCACCGGAGGGGAACATGGGGAGAATGACGTACTTGAGTTATTTTTAGATTCGTGATGTCATCGCAGGAAGTGAAGACGTAAATCAGGTCGGCCATTTTGTCGTGTAGTTCAACATGAATACAAAAAGGAATTTCGAGTAATAACAAAGAAAATCTTCGTAAAATTTGAATCTCGTGGACTTAATCTGTCATGGGGAAGACAACAACATTCACTGGATTATTAGGTACGTTGATAATATTGAGTTTATAAAAGGTTAAATTTCGTCTTGCTTTTGAGCGATTGTGTAACAAAAAGCTCACTTGAAGATCAGGAGAATTCTTTGTGGATTACAATCTGTTGAGATTTTTATTATTTCTAAGTCTGATTCTATTTCTTGCTTTACTCTTTAGAACGAGCTACTAGCCAGCTTCAGCTCGAACCAGACTGGGCTTCAATTCTTCAGATTTGTGACTGTGTCCGACAACAAGATGTTGCGTGAGTAAGCTTACTCTCTTGAAATTTTGACAATTTAAGTTATTTCAAAATTTGAAAAAAAAACACCGTCTCTTTTATTTTTCAGTCCTAAATTCGCCGTCAGCGCCATTAAGAAAAAGATGTTTGATCGGAACCCACATGTATCGAAATTTGCCCTAACCGTATGTATAGAGCTATCAATTTTTAACAGCTGTAATACTTAAATATTATTTTCATCTCCATAAGCTTGACTTTTTACAGGGTATAACTGTTATTACATGAACTAAAGGATGTCTAGAGATAAATTGTGGTTATCCCTTCATGAGGGAATGCCAAGTTGTGATGAAAAAAGAACAATACAACACATTGGAATAGGTACACAAGACCATTCCTACGTGAAGGGATAATTTAAGCTTAAATTGACATCATTTTACTATTGTAATCTTGTCTCCAAAGCCTGCATTTGTCTCAGTTGGTGTAGACCAAGTGGAACAGCTCTGGGGACCAAATTAAGGGAGGAAATGAAGATATGATCATAATAGGGTACAAAAGAGGGTTGTTAACATGGGTTGTTAATTTTTTCTTTTTTTTTTTTTTAATCTTCTGGCCTAACCCCAGGTATAACACAGGGTCTGGAATGTACAGGGGTCTGAATACCAAATCACACATCAAAATTTTCTAAATTCTAAATCCAAAAGCTAATTGGCAGTCTAAAGCTGACTTTATATAGTATGACACATCACATTCCAAAACTGACGGTTTGAATTCCAAATCACACCACTCAGATTAAAGGCCCATTTACATGAGCGATATTTGCAGTGCAATTGTCACGCAATTGCAGATATTTGGTTGTGGCATGGAAATCTCTTGTGTAAACAGCTGGCGATTATCACAGCAATCATCGCGTGAGAATTGCCGGCTGTTTACACGAGTGATTTCCATGCTGCAACCAAATATCTGTGATTGTTGCATGACAGTCGCACTGCAAATATCGCTCGTGTAAACAAGCCTTAAGAAGATCATACATCACAGACATGATCAGATTCCAAATTATGAATAAATTTAATCTTTTTTCCTGAGTCACACCCTTAATTTCAGTCAATCCTTGAATCAACTGCAACCCCTTTCCAGATAGCCTGCATCACAGTAGAACAAAAACCCTGGTTAAGTTCACCTGCAAATTAACAAACAAAAGCTTGTTCTCAATTGTACAGTTACGGTATAGATAATGCCACAAGAATGGCTGATGAGTTTTTCCAATTCTAATGCAATTGTTATTGGCTAAGGCTTCCCTCAAGGCTGATCCAGCCACTCCATCCAACCTTGGCTGAATAAATATGCCTTTATCTTGTTGCTGTTGTTAAAATGCTCAGGATATGTTAAAGAAGGATGATTCCTTTCATACACATGAAAAATTTAGAGTCCTTTGATCAAGTTCATCCAATTATTTCACAATTGTTCCGACAGGGTCACAATTGGATTGTAGTATTTATTAATTCAATCTAAAACATTTAGTCATGTAATTAACTTACACGACTTTACACCATAGATAAACTCATCAGATTACTTACTTCTGTACGGTCCTCTACCAACTTGATTCTTAACAGGTCGTAACAGATAACACTGACTGAGAAACTTACTGATTAACAGAAAAACTGAACAACTGATTAACTGAAGAGAACCGAGTAAAAAACGGTTATAACGTTAACAACAAATCGACATATAGCGCGCGCGGACAACTAAATAAATCAAATAAGCGTGAGCATAAACTTAATGTTCTTAAGGTGAACTAATCGAAACAACTATAGTAAACACTATAACAAAGAAAACTCTCAGACTGGCACTACTACTTTTGTTTGTTAATTTGTAGACAGACTTAAAATTTGGTTTGCAAATATCTTTTTTTTCCCACTATCTAAAGACTGTTAACTATTTTATCAGCCTGAATTGGTTGCAGCCAAACAAATCCTTTGCTTAAGTCTGTTTTGGAGCATAAACTTTGTGTTGTTAGAAGCATGTCTAAGATGTGTTTGTTTAGGTACTTGAGGCTTGTGTGAAGAACTGTGGGTCCGTATTCCATGATGAAATTGCAACCAAAGATTTCATGGAAGAAATGAGAAATTTGATCAAGGTTTGTTGTACTTTTGAAAAATTATCAATATTGATAATATAATACCAAGATTATTTTTAAACTGTTGGAAATCATTCAATACTCTTAAAATTCCAATACATGCAGGCTTGGCCTCAAACCCAGAAGTTGCTTGTTTTGTTATTCTAATTTCTGCTTTTGTTTTTCTGTCTTAGAAGTAAGGCTAAGCTTGCATGTACTGGAGTTTAAGATTAGTAAATATTAAAAATAATAGTTGTTTCATTTGTGGGGATCTGTAAATCCTTCCATTTCTTTGATCCTTTAATATAATTCTATTATTATTATTGTAGAATGGCCCAGAACCAGTGAAAGATACAGCGCTAGGTCTCATTCAAACATGGTCACATGCCTTCCGTCATGAATCAAAATACAAAATTATACAGGACACTTATAATCTCATGAAAATGGAAGGTAAGTCAAAGGCTTTGCTATCCCAAGACTAATAGTCATGTTGTTGTGGTTTACTTCCATGGAGATACAGATAGAGTAGCGTTTGTTAAGTTTGAGTATTAAAGTATCAAGTATTAAAGAAGCATTGATTAAACCTTTACTAAAAAAGCAATCTCTGTCATGTTGTTGTGGTTTACTTCCATGGAGATACAGATAGAGTAGCGTTTGTTAAGTTTGAGTATTAAAGTATCAAG
>JANTNT010015790.1:0-13361 GCA_024752375.1 Entacmaea quadricolor | reverse complement strand
TCCCTTCAATCAATCCATAGATGCTTTGCGGTCCCAACTCGAACCCAATCCCCCACTCGTTTAGAACATGGCGAATTCAAAGTAATAAATAAGCGAACTACAAACGTCACTGGACTTCAACTGTACCATGAGTAATGAAATTTGAGCAACTACACACGTTGCTGATGCCAAATGATCAACAAAATTTTGGCAACTGCGAACGTCTTAGATCCGCGAACGCCATAGATAAATAAAGCACTTGTGTACAAAGTGCCGCGACTGAAGTTCAAGTACAAATCAGTCACAAAGGGAGTCTTGAGAAAACTGCTGCACTTCGTACGCAGAGACGGGCGAGAACTTCTGATGCGATCGGGATCTCGACCGAGGCGATTATGTAAATTTCATGTAATCTTACCTACTTTGATACATATTGTCACGCATGGCCGGTGATGAGAAAAGCAAAGTTATTGCGTAGAAAAAGGAAAACAAACGAAAAAAAAAAAAAAAAAAAACCACGAAAAGGAAGAACAAAGATTAGAGAAAAGAGTCTTCAAACTTCTCTTCGACTCAAGTCCAGCTGACAATCTATTTCTCCAGATGAGAGAAGAATGCCAAGATTTTACTACGGTAACATCTTTAACAGCCAGTTCAACATCTTATTTATCCCGACGTTTACACCTTGACACTTTGCAGTGGTGGCTTCTTCAAAGAAACTTTTTCAGTGAAACAGTAGCGTCTGGGCTAAGTAATGAGGCGGCTGTAGTTTTAGAGGCATCTGATCTCAAGGAATCTGACGACCGCCTGAGCGCAGTGAAAGCGAGAGTGACATTGCCAATAATGCACATCCTGATATTGATGTAAAATCTCTCGTATCAAAATACACTAAAATCTGTAATTTATAACAAGTAGCAACGTCATGCAACTAGTCTTACAAACAAAGTTCGTTTTGTTTGACACAATGGCTAGTTCTTGCTGTCCGTTGCATCTTCCAATAATAAAGATCCTTATGAAGTATTTAAATTTATATCAAATGCCATTTCTCCTGTGTAAAACATTACGAGCTAAAACTTCTTTTTACTAATATCGAGGTGCTCTTTTCTTTTCTGGAGTTTATTTTGACACTGCTGCTTGGTTTAAGGGAAATAGGGTCACGTGATCTCTTAGTAAAAATGCCGGGCCGGCTAAGGAACGCACTGACCAAAACAAACGCTGGCCCTTGAGTAGGATATCGGTGCGCGCGCAGAAACGAAATAGCATTGCGTCATAATCGCTTTTGTATCTATGACGTGCCAAATTAGAATTGTAATATCTAGGATTTGTATGTACAAAGAAAATACAAGATCGCAACAAAATGGGTGGATGTTTGTCTGTCAAATTTAAAAAGAACAAAGTAAATCCATTACTGCGAACCACGACAGAATTTGATGATGAGCTCATTCAAAGGGCGAAACGATACCTCAAGGATCAATATCAAAGTTCATTGCAGTCTTCCTACACCCAAACTGGACCAAGTTTGGCAAACGTCAAAAACACCTTGAAGCTCGGTTTTGGAGTGGCTAGGATTGCGCCTGGAATTAAGATTCAATCGGTTGAAGCGGCTGCGAAAACGGCTTCATCTTCGAGCGAAGGTTCATTGACTGAGAACCGAGGAACCCTGAACAAGAACTAGAACAAAAAAGACTCGAAAGTAGAGGAACGTTTTGACTAAAAACATGAAGAAAACGAGTTCACTAATGGAGTGATGAGCTCGAAGTTGACGAAGAATTCAACATCACAGGGTCTGTTCACAATGATGAAAATTTATCCGACCGCATGTAGGATTGGAAAAAATAAGCGCCCAGCTAGAAGAGGGGCTGTTGCATTGGTAGCATTTTAAAGGTCTATAGTGCAAGCCGCGTTGATATCCAAAGATCTACAATGCTATAAACGAGTCGACTCACTGCCTGCTCGATTCACTGATCTGATAAATTTACAAGCGTACGGCTTGTGACTGTATTGATAGGGTCTACGTTGATACATGTGAGAACTATAAATGATTTGAAAACTTGTCATCCGTTAAGTTCACTTAAAAAACCGATTCACCAGGACTTTGATTACTTTCCGTTTTCCTTTTTAGAATTTAATATAATGAAAAGCTATAATTTGAGAAATTTATTTCATTTTTAAACATGAAAGCGATGCATGGTGTTTCGCTTTTATTATATAATTATGTAATATATGTATCTTAGTATCGAAAACATTTGTAAGCGCCATTGAGATAGATTATTGAATATAAAGTATGGCGCTATAAAAATAATTGAATTTTGTTTTTAATAATAAAAAAAAACTTATTATATGATTGTGGAAGTGGTCTGTTATAGTTAACAATGACAATTCCTTGTTGTAAAGAGTCCTGTTTTCACAACACTTTGGAAATGTTTGTACATTTAACTACATTCTCTCGCTGCCCATGATTGAGAAAACGAGAAAAAAGCATCGAGGAACCCAGCTGTGGAGCCGATACAATGTATACAAGTGGTGAATCCATTATGCATGAAATTACTTTACTACTCTTGATATTGTCTCATACAATAACAAACAACAACAGCTAAAACCAAAAATGACTCCTAAAATAACATACGCGTCTTAACGTCCCGTTCCACCTAGCGAGAAGTAAATTAACAAACACCATAGTTATTTTACCACCAAGTGAACGCTAGGATTGCTCTTGTAATTACAAAGACTATTACAAGTTATAAAGTATTCCGATTGATAATTTAGTATAGTAAACATGATTAATAGTCCATTCTCTTAACCCCGAAAATTTGATCGATAGTTACAAAGTGGATTAAAGAACCAAATTTGGCACAGACGTTTGTTTTGAAGAAATGATTTTAGAAGAGGTGCCAAGAGATTCGATTTCAGGAGTGCTCTACCCTATACCAGAAGAGGAAAGGTGAGGTAAAATCATCTTTATGATAAATTTCTGAGTTATGAATTCAAAAAGCACCAAATTTGGCACAAATGTTTGTTTCGATGAAAGAAATGATTTCAGCACCCCCATAACTCGAATCTCTTGGCATCCCTTCTGAAATTACTTACATCGAAACAAACATGTGCAAAAGTTGGTACTTTAATCCGCTCTGTAACCTTTTTGTTGTTAAGCGACTGGACTAAGGGACTGGTCATTATACACCTATTTCAATTAATGTTGTCTTCACCAAAGGCGATAGGCAATAGGCGACAGAAACAAAATACAAATCAAATTACTCTCCAAAGAAGATCTTTGCCCAGTGGTGCTGGCATTTCGACTTGATAAAACAAGAAATAGCTTCAAAATTCAATAGACACGTCTCGGTATTGGAAGGAACAATCGCCTATTATCTATTGCCTATCGCCTTTGGCGATGACAACGTTTATTGAAATAGGTGTATAAGTCGGAGGGGGATAGAGGAGAAATCGGGGGCTCCTGAAAAATTTTTAAAGAGAAATTTGGGGGGCTCTTGAAAGCTGAGAATGACATTTAAAGGAGCCGTCCTGAAGTATACCTTTGATAACTTTAATCTCAAAGGGGTGGCTCCCAAAAAATAAATGCTATCAGGGTGGGGTCGCGAAATTTTTTGGCATCAAAGGCAATTTCTCCTCCACCCCCCCCGACTTAAATAATGACCAGTCCCTAATGTTATTTATGAAATTTTATTATACTTAAAATTGGACTTTAAATCTCATTTTGGCAGTTCGCTCGAGGTTATTTCATAACACAACAGTCCTTCTGCAGGACGATTTACTAATTAAAACTTTTCCCTACAACTGTCGCATGAAATCCGCTGACGCCATGACTTACGTTTGTCGTAAGGTTTCAGAACATGTTTTAAATTGCTAAAACTTTTTCTTGTCGTACCAGGAGACCATGAGTAGGGGAGTGAAACTTGCGCGTCACGTGACGTGACGTGTCGAATTGCATTCGGGCTATTTTTAGAACTCGTTCCACTTTCAAAGTGTTTGACTGGCGCGCGGCCAAAGTTGGATTTGCATTGATAATTCACAAACTGAAAGGGTAACAAGGGCTTAAAATATTGATAAAAATGATCGACCATTTAAAGACGACAGCGACGTTAATCGACAAATAAAAGTTCGATAAAACAACATTGTTAGTCGTTTTAAGGGTGTTCTGACATATATCGTCGCTGTTGGCTTACGCCGGGCGCGCGCGCGCGGGTTTGGCGGAAAACATTTGACTTCCGGTTTCTCGATGCGAGCGTCCTACAAAACTTTTGATTATATGTTGAAATGCTTCACATAAAGAATGAAATAAAATAAAATAAAATAAGATTACATTGCATTGCATTGCATTACTTAATAAAATAAAATTGCAATTACGTCTTATTTAAACATTGTAGTGGATTTTTTGATGTAAAATGGCACCTTCATGAACGGGAAAAAATATTGCTTGGCAAAGGAAAAAGCAAGAAGCACGGCAAAAACATCGATGGGAATCATCTCCACAAAATATATATGTCAGTACACCCTTGTTTTCCACGAGGCTCAAGAGTTGTAAAACCTGTGTTCATTATGAAAAACACAAGCCTATTTTACGTTTTATTTTCATTGCTAATAAATAAAAGAGCTAATGAAAAACTCTAAGACAACTTCTGCTCTGTAGTTCTTACTTGCCCAAGTTTTTCGCATTCAACCTTGCTGATATATTATGTTTGAAAAGATTTAATAATCTACAGCTAAAACTAGAAATAGAATATCTTTAGCTCAAAGTAGAAAAGTTTAATTTGATCCTGATAGAGTACACTATTTGAAGTTTAGCAGTTGAAAGTTTGAGAATTAAAAATCTCTCTCTCTCTCTCTCTCTCTCTTGCAGTTTCAAAACAATATTTAACTTCTAAAACAAATTGCTGCCATCAGATTTATTTGTGTTTCTCGTATATTGCAAATAAAATATTGAACTATAACATGTACTGATTACTGTCGTTTCCAGTGAAGCGCGACTCTACACTTCGATGTCTGCACTTGAAGATTGCTTTAGATGAACGTCAGTCACTTGAAGAAAACTACACATGTTCGACAAAATCAAGAGATTGACGTCCACCTAAAGCCATCTACAAATACACACACCGAAGTCTAGAGAGTCGTGCTTCATCGGAAACAACGGTAATGTGATTTTAAAGCCTTTTTTAAAATAGAAATATTTTGGAAACATAACTAAAAGCATCGATTCATCTCGATGCTTCATGAGCTTGATCTTCAAGTCTTTCGTCGCTCAGCAGCCTTTCTAAAAATAGCCGGAATGCGGCTCGACACGTCACATTTTCTCCCAATGAGTTTTATAGGGGCGTGCGTGGAGTTTCACTCTCTTACTCATGGTCTCCTGGTCGTAAACAACAGTCGCAAGCAAATTGCAGGTTGTATGAGACAGTTGTAGGGAAAGTTGTACCGTGTAAATGGGACTTACTCATATTTCTTTTCGGCTAACAAACGTTGTAGGCTGGGATACTTGAAACTTAATTATTGAAGAGTTCTACAACACAGTTCTTCAAAGTTCTCTTTCTACACTGATCTTGTGAACATTTTATACGAGTGTGGTACCAAATATACGATAAAGAACAACTTGGTCAATGTGACTTTTGTAAGACATTACACAGCATTCCATCCAAGGCCTGTTGCCTTCAGGCTGACTGTCCGCAGTAAGTTCATTGCTTTGATTGTCAGTTATTGATACTAAACTGTCATGAATCATTTGTTGAGTTTCGGGACTATGTAGGAACTCCTCAGGAGTTGGTAAATCAGTAAGGAAATCTGTGACATCGCTGTCAAATAACATGACATGAAGAATACCTGTTGGATCCTCAATAAGTAAAGAGAATATATAAACTAAATTTGTTTGTTGGAGACAAACAGGGCAGATGGGAGTATTTCCAAGCCAGAATTCTTGAGGATTGTTGTGTGTGCCGGCTGTATTTTCTTCAGATTTATCAAAGTCAATTTTTGTTCTATCCTGTTTACTAGCATCATCTTGTGGTCCATTTTTCTCATCTAAAAGTCGAGCTTTCGGTTCTTTACTTGTTCTCTGAGTTGAAGAATTCGTTGGGACAAGAGTTTTGCAAATGCTGCAAGCTCTTTGAACAAAGTCTTCAATATTGTTAGGGAGAAATGATATTGCCTTAACCCTGCACCTGAATTTGTTTGGGACTTTTGGGCTTTTCTTCAAGGCTTCTATACTTGTAAATGGTATACAAGGAAAGTCTGTAATGGTACACGATGTCTGTAATGTTCTAGGGATAGTAGCCATTTGATCTTTAGTACTGCCAGTTTGCTGTGAGTCAACTTCTTTCAATTGATTTATATTCCTTCTTTCTTTGGAAGATGCAATTTGATTATTGACCTCTTTAACCTCTCTACAGTCAAGTGACAACTTATACACTCCTCTTCCATTTACAGCACCCTTGTGCATGATGAATGATATTACATCAGAGTTACCAACCTAAAGCAGTGTACAAAAAGGTTTATATAACATCTCACAAGTAGTTTTTCTTACTCCAAGTGAATGACATCCATCTAAAGTAATTTATAAATAAAGACCTCAAAGTTGAGAAAGTCACATTTCCTTATAAATGACATAAACAAATATTGGTTTAATGATAATCATACTAATTAGAAAAAAACAATAATTGACAAGTACTGTACTTTACCTGAAGGGTAGTAATAGTGCTTTTTGGCACTGCATGGACATTGATCAACATAACAAAATCGCCGGGACTCAACGTTTTTGCTTCTCCTTGTGAATGCTCATCAAACAGGTACACATCTATAGTCATTGTTTCGCTTTCTTTCTTTAAAGCATTGCTAATCACCAATGTGTCTTTTCTTATTTCTTCTACGGATGATGACTGATATTGAGGAAAAGTTCCATCCCACACTGTTAAAACCAAGCAGTCAGCATTAACTGCTTCACAAATTGAAACTATTTGACAGGAAAGGTTAAAGAAAAATGTTTCACACTTAATTTGAGAGAGCATTCTTTTGGGTGTTATTCTGTCATGTAATAAAGCCCAGGTCTTCAGATTTTGTATGATTTTCTTGTCCTGTTCATCTAGGGTGTAGTTATTACTCGAGGATGCTGTAGGGGTGATTGGTACATCAGGAATACCATCAAATACCAACCTAAGATAGTTATGAAATTTATTCGTTAGAGCGAAAATGATCATACTGTACATTCTTTATAGATGAAATTATGTTTTATGAACAAGTTTTGCAGGATCTGAAATATGTATTTTTTCAAAGAAAAGGAAGTTACATTTTAGAGGGTGACTTAACTAGAATTACAAGTTCACATTTAGAAGAGAACCTAGAGAAAACCCTTGAAGCAAGGGAGAAAACAACACACCCTATGCATTAAGACCAGAATAAAGCTGACGTCAACAAATGCTTTTTTTCTGAACTTATGGAAAACATTATGTACATCACGTGAAAGAGCATGCTAAAGTTAGTGATCAAGCTAACTTCGTTTTTACAACAATTACATTAATATCTGAAAAGTTACAGCAATTTGAAATTAATGAGAAATACAGCTGAGGGCTTGCTTTAGTGTTTTTCATACATTTAAAATGCTTATAACTCTTTTACTAAATACTTTGAATCTTTACAGAATTACCTGTGTTCTTTGAATTGCTTGTGTTCTTTTGGTTAATTAAATAACGACACTTTGAATTCAAACATGTTTCAGCAGAATCAACTGTCATCTTTAGTGATAAAGAACAAAGCGTAGTTACACACACACATATACAAGGAAAGAATACAAAAGAATAATTAACAATGGGATAAATAACTAATGAATTAATTTAAGGTTAATATGATGAACTTGTTGGTTTAGCACGGGTTTTAGCCAATAAATATTAATAGTTCTTTAATTTTGAGGCTGAACTTAGACGCGGCTTGATCAATTATTTTAAAAGAATCTATCGAACAAGCATTGCGACATACCTCTGATGCACTAAGGTGTTTAAACACGTGCGAACCTTTATCCGAACGGAGTTGTTCACGTACGCGTGTCGAGAAATGCCGTGTAGTTTCACCGACATAACAAGCATTACAGCTTGAACAAACAATTTTATAGACGACACGTGAATGCATTCCCTCGGGTACAGGGTCCTTCGCGCTAAAGCAGTTTTTGATTTTACGAGAAAACTAACTTGATGTCAATCCAGCTGTCCGGCGTACCAAGTTAGAATATTGTCCAATGAATGGTAGTTTAAAGTAAAATCGTTGTGGCGGGTAACAGTATTAGCTGGGCGTGTGTCACCAAAAACTTTGTTGAAATACTGATTAAGTACTTTCTCAATTAAGTACGAAGGCCACGAATTTTTCCGAAGAATGTTGAAAAGATTTCCAATATCGATATGAAAACCTGTCCATGTGTTATTGAATTGAAAAGTTCTATCGATCAGTGTTCTGGCTAGGCCAATTTTATAACTATAAGATGTAAAACTGAAAAAAATTGGTTAATAATCCTGTGAATGTTTTTCTTACGGAATACAGTGGTGACAGTGTCGATAGAACCGTTGTTTATGTGGACGTCCAAGAGGGATAGTTTGTTGTTGACTTCCTTCTCTATAGTAAACTTTATATTCGGATGCCGACCAATGATGTAATCAAAAAATAATAAAGCTTCCTGTTAAGTGTAGATTAAACAAAAGGTGTCGTCCACATACCTACGGTAGAATAGAATATCTGAACCAACAAAACCTTCTATCCAATCTTTTTCAAAATGGCCAATGAATAGATTAGCCAGAGGAGAGCCAATGGCTACTCCATCTATTTGATCGTAAAATTTACCATTGAACAAGAAATGCGTTTGTGAATTGGCAAACGAAAAAAGATCTTTAAGTTCCTCCCGAGTAAGTTTGAGGTTGGGATAACCTAAAATGTAATTAACAACCAAATCAATACATTCGTTGAGAGGAATATTAGTACATAAACTTTCTACGTCAAAAGTCTCCACAAAGTTACCAAACAGTTGCAAATCACTGATTTCTTGTACAAAGGAAAAAGAATCCTGTGCGCAATGCTCAGATGGAATCAGCGGTGACAAAAGAGTACATAAATATTTGGCTAGTCCACAATTATACGCATCAGAGGCATGTCGCAATACTTGTTCAAAATAATTGATCAAGCCGCGTCTAATTAGACTAATACACTTTAGTAGACTCTTATTCCATTGTTTTCTATTGTGTCTATTTGGCTATTACACTTTAACAAGTAATTTTTATTTCACGGGTTTAATGACTTAACTCTAATCTTAAATTAATTCATTAGCTATTTATCCCATTAATTATTTTTTTGTATTCTTTCCTTATATGTGTGTGTGTAAATACGCTTTGTTTTTTATCACTGAAGATGGCAGTTGATTTTGCTGAAACATAAGGGGCGTGCGCAGGCATTCCAAGAGGGGGAGGGATTCCAGCGTTTTCGATTTGTTTGGGAAAAGACAGCAATATAAATGTACAACTTTACAAAAAGAGTGTTATGCAGAACAATAACATTTCAATGGTGATGCACAATATTTTGCATAATTTCAATGTACGAATCACAATTTTACCTCTCAAATCTGAAGCAAGGATGTTTGCAAGGAGCAAACGCCTTAAATGTGTTTCCTCTAATGATTTGGCAAATAAAACTTCACGTGTCAAAGACTTTGTTCAGCAGTCCTTCACTGATTTGCAAAATGTTCTTCAAAACAATGGCTTCAAGAGGTTCTTTTCTCTGCATTTGTCTTTGTTGCATTGTTTTATTATTATTATTATTATTATTATTATTATTATTATTATTATTATTAGTTGTTGTTGTTGTTGTTGTTGTTTGTCCCATCCAAAAAGATAATGCGTTCCAAACATTAAAGGGCGACCCACTTTGTTTGCCAAGAAGAGGGGTTCCTGAACCCCTGGAACCCTCCCCTGCGCACACCCCTGAACATTATCGAATTTTTTTCAAATTTGTTATGCATTATACCCCATTCACACCAAAACGCTTAGTTACTTAGATTTTTAATTCTCATATAACAAGATAGAATCTTAATATAAAGCAGCTCAAATAATTAAAATTTATTTGGTTTGAGATGAAGAACAATCTTCTTCAATTTTGCTCCAATGACAGTACATTGTGTTTAAGAAAATTTTAAACGTTTATTTAAACCACATTAAAACATGTTTAACCTCCAGTGTGAATGGGGTATTAGATCTTTTAATTAAATAAATATTTTTATCAAAAGTCAATTATCAGTAGAATTATTATTTTGCACAAATTAGTTATTTATCCTTATGAATTTCTCAGGTAGAATTTTGATTTTAATAGTACTGACCATGAACGCAAGTTCCTTGCATTTCCATTGATTGCCCCATTAAATTTACCAATCTTGACTCCTTCAAACCTTACAATGTCACCAACACACTTGATTGCAGGTAAAAGCTCCTTATCATGTGAAAAAACCGTGCACAAAAAACTCTCTTCAGTTGAACTGAAAGAATCATCCACCAGGCTGATGACCATGCAATAGTCTGTTCCCTTGGACTTTGTTGGGCTCTTGAAAAACTTCACAATTGCAAAGAAATTTACAGTGGTCTGACATCTGCAATCTGCAAGCTTTATGTACTGTGGTTTTTGACTGAGTTGAAGGATTCTCAGTTTCTTGCCACCAACAATAATGATTTTATGCTGTTCATTGGATGTACCATTTGTTTCTCCTTTGCTGCTTGTAACTTCAGGTTGGTTGGATTTTTCATAGTCATCAGAACTTTGAAGCTTATCATAAGAAGGATCACTACTTAAACCAGTATTAGTTTTCCTCATATGAGAAACTCCAGTTTCACCAACAGGCTTGATCTGTGATGGTGCAGCATTCTTACATTTAATAATCCATATCTTTGCCTCAGTATTTTGCAGGTTGACAAGAATTTGAAAATTATGACCAGAAAGTGATAGCTTTTCCAAATTAAAACCTTTGCAAATTACCACATCATTTGGTTTGAGAATGTCACATTTATTAACATTTTCACCATAAATAAAAAAGGAA
The DNA here is from genome assembly GCA_024752375.1 of Entacmaea quadricolor. Lineage (NCBI taxonomy): Eukaryota > Metazoa > Cnidaria > Anthozoa > Actiniaria > Actiniidae > Entacmaea > Entacmaea quadricolor. The sequence continues at coordinate 2,326 of JANTNT010015790.1, read as the reverse complement.
ACAGAGTGTGTACATCCAGTAGATGTTGAAGGCTGGTGTGGATCACAGCTTTTTAAAACTAATTTCTTTGTTTTTCTTATCTTTGTTTCAAAAGATGGATAAGCAGTTGTTATGGCACCTGGTGAAAACAATGAGAAATCACAAAAAAATCTGAGTTATTTTATTACTGTGCAATATAGAGCTAGTTTATTATTAAAACCATTCAAAGGAAAATTAATTCACTATAATTACAAGTGTAAATGTACATGACATAGAGGATATTACATGGGCGCACAGAGACACAAATTTTATCTTTGAGTGTTCAACTCAATATCTCAGCAAACAAGTGAGATATCAAGATTGAACATGAGAAGATAAAATTCGTATCTCCAAGCACCCATGTAAATAATATGTTCTGTTTATTATATCCATACTGATGGGATTTCAATGAAAAAAGCCCTGCGTAAGCCCTACTATACATTTGATTGATTGATGAAACTGTTGTCATGTCAACAGCGATATCTTCACCTGTGAAAGATATGATATCTTTCACATGCGAAAGATATCAAGTTTACAACACTGGAGAAATCCCAGTATCCCATCAATATCTATATATAATAAATATACATGAGAGATGTCAGTGGTTTGATATTCATAAATCAGGGAAATGGATAAGTATCAAATTTTTTTCTCATTCAGTATCCATCTTTGGTATTCAACAATTGATGCACACCCTGATTGGTTCAGCCAGAAGTCCAGATACTCCAATATGGACCTCACAACATGACCATTTATAAAAAGCAGCTACAACACCCAAAAGCAACATTTTTTAAGAGAGAAGAAAATATACATGTTATTTACTGGCCTAAGGTTAGTCAGAATAGTGAAAAAATGTAATCTTCAGACTTGAAAATGCTGAGCTTGGTTACAGTTTTCCAATTTCCGAACCTCCAAGCTCATAAATAACATTTTTATATTGAAATGACAATTATGTTTGAAATATAAGGCAGTATTAAGCCTGGTTTTCACTTCAGTCGGAATTAGAATCAGAGTTGGAATCAGAGTCATAAGCACCTTAGGACGTAAACAGCATTGTGAAAATTGCTCGTTGTAAGCAGAAGCCTCAATTTGATGAATCTGCTTATCACTATCCATATATCCAAAATGGCAGATAGAATAAGGCAAGTTTTGAGAAGAGAAGACTGTGAGAAATGACTGTGATTGGCTGTTCACTTCTGCTTCCGATTCCAATTCCGATATTCTGATTTTCACTTTATTAAGTTCCCTGATCACAAGGGTCAGAGTCGGAGTCGCAGTCAGAAGAAAATGGAAATCTTCTGATCCTTTTTTGACACACTTGTGACTCCAATTCTGACTCTGTTTTCTAGTTTTCACTACATGTACACCATTAGGTGCTTATGACTCAGATTCCAACTCTGATTTTGATTCCAATTCTGACTGAAGCAAAAACCAGGCTTTAGGCTGTAGACTCAACTCTAAAAACTTTTGATACCAAGTGATGAGCTCTCTACCTCAGCTGGGAAGCATTATGGATTACCATACCATACCACTTTTTCAATGAAGTATTAAGGACATATGATAACAGAACAAGACCCTGGTTGCAGCGTAGACTGGGATACCTGGGTGGTAGTGGATGGGTGGTGGAGGGGAGGTGAGGGATGAGTAGACTGAGGGGGAAAAGTAGGGACTGTATTGCAGCCAAGTGAGGGGGAAGGGGAGTTTGATGTAATTTTCCAGTACCCCATCCAGTGAGACCACAATGGCTATTGGGTACTATTGCACAACTTTGTCATTTTGTTGAATAGGAGAAGACAAAAATGTCAAAAACAAGAGGCAATATCAGCCTTCACTGAGCTGCCTTGACAGATTGTCTAGGCTTACTATACACTAAATTGTAAAATTCGTGAATTATATGCAGGGTACACAATAAGCCTCATTTTTGTGCTGGTAAAAAAGAGAGAGAGCTTTAATAGCTTGGATGATTGTGCTTTATGTTTGATTGTGAGACTTATTATGGATCTTACATGTGAACATACAATTTTTTGCAATTGGTCGCTATGAAAGGGAACAATAAAATGGAATAATTCGAAAAACTAATTTGCCCTGTTATTTTTTCGTAAAAGTCTGAAAAGCAAATTAAATTGGGTTCCCTGTGCTGAAGGGACACAATTAAGTCTGCCTTTTGTGTCCCTTTCTCGAATCGCAACAAAGCACATGCTTACTTGGCCTTCATATCGTGGAACTAGAGGGGGAAAACAAGTAAGATCAAAAATATCAAGAATCCACACTGTTCAACCAAGACAACTCAAGCGTAAATTGAATCATT
>JANTNT010015679.1:0-13368 GCA_024752375.1 Entacmaea quadricolor | reverse complement strand
ACCACCTATAGTGAACATCATCCAACATGACCACCACTTTTATTCCCTTAGGAATGATTACAAACCACTTACAGTGAGCATCATAGCTGCCACTTTTATTCTCTTAGGAATGACTAAAAATCACTTATACTCCAAAAATTACTAAGAAATGTATGTGAGACCAGACAGCTTGTCTACCAATCAATACATTTCTTAGTAAATTTTATAGGTTTTGAATGGCTGTATCTTATTCAATATTGATTCGATTAACACAAAAATTTGGGTTTTTGTATTGCAAGATGAGCTCTTTCTGATTATGTGGGACTTGTGTTGATTATCACAATATTAAGGGGACTTGGTCCAGGCACCCAAGGCCTAAAACCCAGCAATGGCATCTTGCTTAAAGACTAGTGAATATGGGCCTATTTCACACAGCAGTCATGTTGGCTGAAATAACAGATTCCACCATGCTTAGTCTCATCATTAATGCGAGGTTGTGCGTGGTGGGATCTACTGTTTAAGCCAACATGGTTGCCATGTTAAATAGGCCCATGTTCTATAGCATACCCTAGGTGAGAAATCAATTGGTTCCAAGCCACGACAGTCAAAGGTAACCATGGATTTGAACCTGTTACTGTCTTCTGCCTTAAAAAATAAAATCAAAATGAAATCTTTGTTTGTCTGCCTGCTTTAATATTTTAAATAATTTTTAGAAGATGAACTCCCTGTGGAAATTATGCCACAGGCAGTCCAAACAAGCTAAGGCTAAAATAAAAAAAGAATTTTAAAACTTACATTATACTCCTTAATGCTGTCCTTGATAATATCTGGAAAAAAGGCATGAACATATGAATATATCTGCATTTTAAAGTAAAATATGCTGCCATCCTCAATTCTTGTTCCTAATGGATTAGTCAAATTAGCCCCCCCCCCAAAAAAAAAAAAACCTGGGACAGGGCAGGGGGAATAAGGGGTATGGGATCGCATTTGACAAGCAGTGTTGCCCTCAGAGGTGGGTATAAAGTGAAGATTTGAATGGTGTAGGGACAATAGTGGGGAGTTAAGGTTGGGATATGACTGTAGTTGGGAAGATAACTTAAATTTTTTATTTCATGTGTTTGCCTGACTAGTCTGTTTATACTGAAACAATTAGATGGCTTGCTCTTGATTTCTATCGACTTTTTAGTAGTTGACTCTGGCTTGACTCCATCAACTATCCTCCAGTAGAAATCTTGAGCTCACTGTCAAATTGTTAAATAGTCTTTGAGGTGCAGTGAAATCTATCACATATAGTCCCCTAGTAGCTTTTATTAAATGTGTACATGTGATATTGTAGAATGATTGAATCACAAGCCAATGCAAATACTGACTACAAAGAACTACTATCTTATGAGTTATAATTTCTTCTCTGTTCACATCTGGTGGCACAATTTTTGCTTTGAAAAATCACACATAGGCTTCCATGAAATGCTGAATATCTTGAAAACAGCCTTGGGACACCCCATTTGGAATCAGCATTAAATTTCACTTCAAGAAATTGTGGCTTTAAAAACATTTTAAATCAATTTCCATATGCAGGCAGTCACCCTAATAGATGTCTAGATCTTTAGCTTGGGTTATTAAATTTCAGACCACATGTCATTCCCTTAAGGATTATTTCTTTGTTTTATTTATATCCATATTAATGTATCTTCTTGATCATTACTACTAAACAAAGAAAAAATGCTCGACGGAATGACACATCTAAATGAAAAAAATAGGCACAAGCTAAGGAGGTCTATTTGATAAAAATTTTAATCTTCACACTAAATAAACCTTTCCTGACATCACCTGAAATACCATGAAAAAAAAAACACTTTCAAGACAAGGTGCTTGATGTTTTTATACAATTTATCAAGCTCCACCTCATCTTTTCAAACAGTCTGTTTCCTAGTAACTGAAGTGCATTCAGTGAAGGTCTATTACAGTGCCTTTCATAATTAAGTGACCCTGACAAATTTGAAATGATCTTGACAAATGAAGAGACCTTGACAAATCTGACCAGTCTAAAACAGGTGTTTCAGCTTCCATCAGTCAAATCTGTTTTTAACATAATCACTCTTCAACAGAGAGAGATGACAAATATGCTCACCATATTTGCTTGGAATAAGATCATTAGTGTTTTATTGAGTTCAGATTGCTTGGATCACCTTCAATAAATTCATTGTTATTTTGATTAAAGGAAGACAAATAACATCTTTTTTAACTGACACCAAATTTGATGAGGTCACATACTTATGAAATATGTTGTAAGTCATATTTTACAAAGAATCATTTACCAAGTGAGTTTTCTCTTCCACACAATTTACACTTTGAAACATAGTTTGCTGAACCACGGCTTCCTTTTATTGGCAGACTCTCCTAAAAAATCATTTTACAAAATGATTTATCACTATAGTTTTAGCAAATGTCTTGTTCCTCAGTGCTGCATGACCAGGAGGAACACAGGCTCTCAGGATAATCTTTTTTTTTTTTGAACAGGCTGATTAATTTTTTTCAGCAGAGCTGGTGGCAGTCTGCTTTTCTCCACACTCAATACTGACTAGATATTAAACAATATATCCATGAAATATTTATTATTAAATTGTACAAAATAGTGCTAGTCGAACAATAGAAAACAATAGAATTGGTATAAAATAGTGCAATTTAGTATTACTAATATTTCACAGATATAATGTTTGCACTCTACATTCAATATTTTCGACACACATGTATTCGACTCACATGTTGATTTTTTACGAGGGGAGGAAAACCATAGAACCTGGAGAAAAACCCTTGTGGCAAGGGAGAGAACAACACATCAAAAATACTCAATTCACATGTGGAGTCCACAGGGCTTGAACCAGTTACCTGACCCCTTGCCCTCACAGCACTGAAAGACAACACTTGAAAGCTTATTCCGCCCTGCACCCTAAGGCACTGACAAAAAGGGGACATATTGTTACAGCAATTTTGTGTCCTTTGATGTTGCTCATTGTGACAAAACACAGCAACATTGTTGAGCTCAATGTAGACATAACAAATGTTTCATACATAGAAAAACGAAACAGCAAACCATGTTGTCGTCACAATGTGTCCTTGTTTTGCCTAAAGATTGTCTAGAAACTAAACCCATCCCCTATCCCCTCCCCCTTTGGTTTCTACTCACCAAGGCACACAAGTAAATCCATTGCTTTGTTTCTTCTCCACAGTTAAGACATTTAAGCTGAAAACGAAAAATAAAATCTTTCTGATTTTTTAAATAGTTTAAAGAAGAAAAGTTCTTTAAGTTCGAAGATTTGTCAAACGATTTTATTTTTTGTGAGAGTTTTTGATTTAAAATTTTGAAATAATTTTATCATTTTCACAACTCTATCAAAACATTATTAATGAACTACGATTATAAAAAATATACCTTCAAATACCATCGAAAATCCTCTCCTTCGGGTTTGATGTTGGTGATGTTCTCCAAATTGGCCTTAAACTGAAGAGAAATTCTCTAAATTGAAATAGATAAAGTAAATATTAGCTCGAAAAGCTTTATAAACAAAGCAAGTGTAGAAATGCTGTCGACACTTCAAAGCGAAAATAAACAAAATAGTCACTAAAACTTCGTTAAAAATCATATTTTAAACTCGCGAAAGAAAAATCTGATCGGATGTGTCTGTAAAAGTAGGTATTATGTGTTATAATTCTTCTAGAAGTGAAGAATCGGGAATGATTTTGAAAGAGTAAACTAAAGATTGCCACATACCACCATCTTGAAAAGAGAAAAGAACGAAGAGTTGTCTGCGATACTGATGACAGCGGTCCGTGGTAAACAACCCACTCAAGCATGCGCGTATTTTTTCTTAAAGCTAAAAATACTGATTTTGCTTTTGAAAATTAAAAATTTCCGGCCAGAATTTTTTAAAATTCGAAGAGTATAATCTTTTTCTTAAAAAGAGAGTAAAATGATGTCTTTTTTTTGTTGATAAAATCCATATGACAGCTTATGGAAATTATATAGGAAAATTAAGTGCTTTACTGTCATTTTTTCTCTTGTTTTTTCCTTCACCTACAATAATTAACAGAATATTTCGGTTTCAAACTACAAAAACAAAACTCTATTTTGATTTTATTTTATTTATTTACTTTTTAAATTGGGCTCCCTGTGATAGACTTAGCTTTTTGGCGATCCTTATAAAATTCATTAATTAAAAATACTAAATCGTTCCTGAAAACTATGGAAAGTTCTTCCTCTTTCGCTTTTTGTAAAATTAATTTGAATATTTATGATAATTTATGATAATTTAGAACAAGTCAATCTTACTAAGGATCATGGGTAGTATTAAGAATCCAAGATGGCGCATCACTCGTTTTTAGCAAGAACGATTATGGTCAGCGAGAAAGCCGGAGTTAACGCGGCTTTAAGAGCGCTAAGAAACGTAATGTCTTCAGAAAAACAATTAAAAGACATTCAGCTGAAAAGAAGGTTTGAAAAACCCACGATCAAGAGACGGAGAAAGAAGTATGAGAGCGCTTTGAAGTTGTACAACTCTGAGATGGAGAAAAAAGTTGATTTTATCATGAAAGGACAGAGAAAAGAAACGCCTTGGTCCTAGGAAGACAAACACTTATATGAATACTGTTAAGTGGACTTCAGGATATTAAATATGGTGTTCAATTTAAGAGAATTTATGAATTTTCTGACGTCGGGAATCATTGAAATTTCACGTGTTGTAAATCTTCGGAAAAAATGTAATGTTCTGACAGTGTCATCTCTATCTGCAATATTGTGCTTTGCGAGGCTGTGCAGTGGAAATCTTAAGAAAATGAGACTTTTTAAAGATGTATTTTTGGAAGAAGTGGACAGTACTGTCAGACAGCTGACAGACAGATGCCAATCAAATTTAAAAAAACCTCTTTTGTTTGGATATGGTATGACATTATAAACTATAAAGTACTTAAGATATGACACACACATTCTGATTGGTTGAACAGTGTTCCATAACCCCACATAGCATGGAATCTTGACATGGCAACACACTGATGGAATTTGAAAAAATGAATTTCAGATTTAAAAGTGATTCAAACAAACATGTAGTATTATTATTTTTCCAGTGGTCTCCACAATCAAACCATTTTTTTCTCTCTTTCCATGCGAGAAAAATTGCTATGTTCAAATCTCCTACTGGCTGGTTAATGCTGTTCAGGATGAAATAAAAATATATAACACCTATTGACCCTATGCGTAAAGCTCAAAATTAAGCTGTGGTCAAGAATGCTTTTTTCGAAACTCATTGAAAACATCATAGTCATCATTTGAAAGAGCATACTAAAATTAGAAATCAAGCAAAATTTCATTGCCGTAGCCCTAAAATCTCAAAAGTTACAGCTATTGAAAATTAGAAAAATTAGAATTTGTGTGAGAAACACAGTCAAGGCCTGACCAGCCTCACTTTCATGTTTTTCATACATTTAAAATGTTTATAACTCCACATCAATGTAACTAAATGCTTTGAAACTTTGCACAAATACTATTTTACTTGTGTTCTTTTGGTTGGTTAAATTATTTTTTATCTCAAATTCATTATTAGTTAGTTATCTCAAATTCATTATTAGTTATTAGCAAATTAGTTATACATCATTACATATACATGTAGGGTCTATAAAAGAAATGATTTGTGCTTGTAGCATGCATCAATCATAAAATCAATGTACTTGAGAGGTTGCTTAAGCACTTAAGATGTGAGAATTGCACCTTGCTACACCTCATGCAACTCTTATGCTTCTTTCATGCTTAGCAACTTCTATATGCATCTATTTCCAGTAATCATGCAGCTGCCAAGAAGATCTATCCCAATTGGATAAAACAAACAATAGAATTCATTAACTGTCTGCTTGTTCTGTTGTTTTCTTTGTTGGGTTAGGAACAGGGTTAGCCTTTTGGAGTAGATCTTAGCAGGTGTGACTTTGCCCTCAATTTCATGAGGGATGCACAGTTAGAGTCGACCAATTCTTAAATTGATGGTAGAATAATGTAACAAAACTTAAATGGTCACAAACTGAATCATTTACTTTTCTGCAAATGCTTTTTTATGGATGGGTTACCTCTATAAGTATTTGGCAGAGAAGGATTTACAGTGCAGCTACCGGAGCCACCTAGACAATGAGAACCAATCAAGATTTGGAGTGAAAAAAATGCTTTACAACTTTGGACAGTTCTAGCCAATCAAGAGCAAGTAAAAAAGCCAAGATCTGAATAATGTATGACAAACAATTTTGATGTTATCAAGAGAGCATGGGAATGAAACATTGAGATTGGCTGAGTTCAAGATTCTACTGATTGCGATCCATGATTTATTCTAAATTTTGATTGGTTCTGGTTGTCAAAGTGGCCCTGCTTAGAGTAATTGTGCTGTAAATTGAGGAAGTGTGACACATCATTAGCCTTTTTCATATGTCGTAAATCCTCTATGTCATTCATTATCAGCCTTGCCATTACATTTTACCCTAGATAAATATACTATCTATCTGTTATGTCCAAATGAGAACAACCTAGGCAGGGTTTGTACAGGTTTTGGAAAGCCTTGGAAAGTTTTGGTAAATTAACAATCAATTTTCCAGAACCTGGAAAAGTTTTGGAAAACTCATTTTTGACTGGGCTATGGAAAAGTTATGAATATTTTCATTAGTTGTCAAGGTTCTACCAAGGAAAAAACTGTTTTTCGTTGTAAATTCCAGAAGATTTTTTTGGCAGCACTACAGTTGGTGTACGGCAGGTATGTCAAACGTTGCCTGCTGGAAGTAAACAGTACAATACTAAAAGTGGATATGCTGCCATGTTTTTCATTGGTAAATGTATGTTGAATGTTTTTTGATCCACGAATTGAATGCTATTTTTTTCACTTGTGTAGCTGTGGAAATTTGAGTCAATAGGCTTTGAAAAGTTTTGGATTTTTTTTTTTACTCTGGATGCTGTATGAACCCTGCCTTGGATACCTCCTAGCTTATGTCAGGGGAGAAAAAAGCAAAAATCACTGGGGTTGGGGGTGTGAGCCCAAAAGATTGATTCTGCAAGGCAAGCACTTTAAAGTTTTGTCTGATTAAAGAATTCATTGTAGGGTCCAGTGTACACCTGGCCCACTTGTTCCCAACACACCTGTATACAGCTATTTCAAAAAAGGTTGATGAGGTGAATGATGATTGATGATTGCACAACCAAAAGCAACTGTGGGGCACCAACAATATCTTCATATTCATTTTATAATTACTTAAAAGATGTCTACACCATTCAGCAAAGACCTTAAAAGGTAGTGCAGACATTTTTAAAGTTCCTTTCAGTCATGCAATCACCAATAACTGATCGCTGTTTGCCACTTGACATTTAGTTGTCAACCTTTTTTTGAAATATCTATATACCAAGTAAGACTTACTCTTAGGTTAAACATTTCTTATATTCATGTAAAACATTGGTAATTCTAGAGAAAGGGAATTCCTGAGGAACTGGGCAGCAACTAGGGAGATGCTTGTGGGGTGTCTTTCAAAATTATTTGAAACTCTACCTTAGGTAGCATTCATTTTTTAGAAGGGGGAGGGGGCCAAATAAATATAACATTTGTGACCCCCTCCAAAACGTTAAGCGAAAAAGTCATAACCCATCCCCAACATGGCAGTTTTTTATTCCAACACCCCCTTTTCAGGAAGAAAAATAACAATGACCCCCCTTTTTGCTACTGTAAAAATTTGGTGACCCTCCCCTGGATTCCTCCAGCCCCCTCCCCCTTCTAAAAAATGAATGCTCCCTTGAATCAAGGAACAGAAATAATTTTGAAATATCAGAAAAAAGTCCATAATTTTAACATTGTTGACCTCTATAAATTATAAAAATTTACAATCCACTCATAAATGAATAACATTTTACATCTGATTATTGGGTTTTCACAATTAATTGGAAGAATACAGTCTGGATCAATCTCAATTCTCCCTAATAATCTTTTATTGAACTTATTAGGTTATATTGGGAGAAGTTAGAGCTTCTTCCATTAACAGATTGCTTAGGTCTATCATAACTTCCCAATTTTTTCACATTTAGAATGATATCCCACATATTTGGCAATGCATTGAAACTTTTTCATAAAAATGTGGTAACCTCCATTGGATTCCTCTGGCCAACCCCCCCCCCCCCTTGAATGCACCCTTAACAAGAAATGTGGGGAGATTACAAAATTGCTCAATTGGTGAGTTAAAAGTTGTTTTATGGTCTTATTGTCAGTTTACAGGCATTTTATGTATCAATGGACAAACATTTAATTTTTTTTTTTTGAGATCTGACAAAATATATTCAAGATATGCATTTTTTAAAAAATGTGTGTACATGTGTATGGCTGCTGAAAGGCATGAAATGGCAAATAGTCCTAAAAATCCGGTCAGTTGATGGACTTTTATAACTCATGATCGCAGTTCAGTTCTTTCTAGCCAATCAGATAATGTGTTTGTTAATCAATGCCCTTTTTAATTTGGTTTGCAGTAATTGAGAATATACTTTACTGCAGCTTATATTCTTATTTTTACACTAAAACTTGTTACATCCAGTCCAATGTATTTCAGTTCATTTTCACAACCCTGTGGCTAACATTTTATGGGTTTATATACTTATATATATATTTCTGTATATCTTTTAAAGATTTTTCCACTCTTATAGATACAACACTAAAAATAATGGTAATATCCTTGAAACGAAGTAATATGATAGGGTCCAAGTATTAATTTGAGGCACACCCTTTGTAAGAGTGAATTGTTCTTTAACACTTGGAAAATTGTCCTTGGTGTATTGAGTAACGAGGAGTGTCTATGGTCAGTTATAGCCTCAATTTCATGAAGACAAGAAAGGTCCAGGAATAGAGCGAAGTAGCATGCCCTATATAGGCAAGTACAAAATATACCTTGACCAATTGGGTAATGTGTCAGTCATAGCCAAGATGATAACAAAGGCTATTAAGCACAAATTGATTTAAAACTTAGAAAAACACTATAAAAATTCTCTTTGGCCAGTTTTCTTCAAAAATTATTTCTCATTTTTTGGCCACAATTTTTCTCAAAAACAGCCGTAATTGGTAGGAGTAAAAAACCAATATTTCCAATAATTATAAGACTAATTTCTTATCGTATTGCACCACACAAACAGTTTAAAATCACAAGGAACACAAGAGCACTGTTCATCGTCCAAATTTCTGGCCGTGACACGGTGTTGCGTGACCACTTTGTTCTTTGAAATACGTCACTATCTGGAACCGACGTGACAGGGCTGAAAGAGAACGTCGAAAAAAGACACCTAAATAAATAAGTTTAATAAGTAAACAAGGTAATCCTCATCACTGATAAAAATATTTCGCAAACATTGTAAGACGAACGTTCATTTCAGGGGGGATCCAAGGGTGGGCATCGAAGGGGCCGGTGCACCCCCCTTTTTCAGTTGGGCCCCATTCGTTTTTTTAATATATTTTATTCATTTTTTTGGAAAAGTGAAAATTTGTTTTTGGAACGAAAACCAATCGTTCTTACACGCACCATACCGGAAACGGTCCATTTACACCACAGGGCTCAGAGGAGAAAAATCGGAGAAATACTGGTGCGCGCGCGACGTACGTATTTTATCCGCATTCATTCCGAGAGCGTTCCGAGGGTACGACATACACTGTGATTACCGCAGGACAAAATAATCGGAGGCACTGTGACAAGTGTCAATATAAAATGTGTAAGCGGAATTTCGTACGCGGGAGATCGCGCGTAAATCACGGGAAAAGAACGTTAACGGGTCGCTCGCGCAACTCCTCTGAGCCCTGTGTTTACACGGGCGACGTTTCTCGCACGACAAGAGCGACGATTTCCGGCAGCTGCGATAAATTTGTAAGCCCCAATCGCGCGTGTAAAAGGGTTGCGATTGCTCGGCGATAAAGTTGCAGGCTTGTCGCCACTGATTGAAACATGCTCGAAATTTCAGATAGTGCAATTTTTCTGGCGATTTTTGATTAAAAAGTAACAAAAACACTACCGTGCCTACCCTGCTTGGGAGAAAGATGCCATTGTTACGAGTAGAGGTAAATTTTGAAGCCAACGGATAACCAAGAAGACATACTTACTTCAACGGCGTCAGAAGAAAAAGAATTGAAAACTTGCACCGTTTTTTTTTTTTTTTTTTTTTTTTTTTTGAAGAATATCGCTATGAAATCGCCGTAAAATCGCCGGCCGTTTACACGCGCGAGTTGAGTTTGCAAATTTATCGTCGTTGAAATCGCCGCTCTTGTCAAAATCTTTCCCGCCTCAAATTACCGCATTTTGAACGTTTTAGGAATATATGCCTCACGTGATGTGTTTTGTAAAATGGTGCCCCCCTTTTGAGATGTCTAGATCCGCCCCTGCATTTCGCGACTGGGCTACCTCAGAAGCCCATAACTTACCTATTTGAAGGAATAGGCCTTCGTGTGGCTTTATGGAGCAAGCGAACTCTACTGTAATCAGGTCGCTTTCTTCTCTTTAAATTATCGCATCGTCTTCTCTTTCGTTTTCTTCTCCAGCGACATCCTCGCTTCTTGCCGAAATCCTTGTTTATTAAAACTGATTTTTTCGCCTTGTAGCTGAAAAGAAAAGATCACAGCAGGTGATTTATGATGGTGACGAAGTTTACGATGAAGATTTTAAAAATTTGCGAAGCTTATCATCCTTTCTCACAGCAGAAGCTAAGTTAAGAACGACGAGCTCGACATCCGTCTTTCATTTGGATGCGTTTCATAAGCAGACGGCAAGTCGTACAAGAAGTTTTTCAGTCTTTTTTCTTTCTTTCTTTCTTTTTTTTTTTTTTGAATAAATGAAAACAATGTGAATAAAAGCCCCGCAGGTCGCATGAAGACTAACCTTGGTAGATTCTGTGTGGACTTGACGTACTCAATGGCGTAGCCTTGTTTCTTTATCAAGTCAATAATACTGTGATTACCAAGAAAATGTCCTGACATAAGCAAGAAAAACTTCAAATTAGTGTTGTGAAAACAATATTTTTAAAGTTCCAATAGGCCTTTATACTTTAAGAGTAATGTTTTCCCGCATTTCAAACATTTTGGAAATCAGACTTTTTCAGTTAAAGCAGACTCTTAAATGACTTCCGTATTCGAGCATTGTGATTGGATGGTGTCTGTTTTCTCGCTTTCTGATTGGTTCAAGGTGTTACATGGATGGCTACGCTGCTAATGGCGTTGTTCTCTGACCAATGCAACACTTCGCGTGTAAAGTCTTGTATGTGAGTTCAGTTTGTTTGATATGTTGTTCTCTTCTATATGCTACGAGGGTTTTTCTCCGAATTCTTTGGTTTATATCCCTCCGTATAAATCAACATGTGAGTTTGAGTGCTGTGTGTTGTAGAGCTGCTTACGGAGAGTTGTGGTTGTAATATATGGAGTTTCTTTCTTTCTTTCTCTTTCTATTGTTCTTTCTTTCTTTCTTTCTTCTTTTAGTTTTCTCGATAGCGGAAGCCAAGAGTTACGGATTAATAGACCCTTCTGATAGGGATCAGCTCAAAGACTAGACACGTAAAAAAAAATTGATTCAGTATTACCATTATTTGGTATCCGAGACTTTATTTATAAAGCCTATAAAAAGATAATAATCTGCCGTTTTCACTTCGTTCCAGGAGAATTAAATGAACAATGCGGCCATTCTCTTGTAACAAGAGAAGCTAATGAGGAACGCTTTGTCAGGGGACTCCAAAATGGCGACCACGACGTCACATAAAAACAATTCCCATTAGCTATTATTTGAGGCCCTCTGCACCTCTCCCTCTCCTCAAGGACGCCGGCACTAGGTCTAGATCTTCACGGACGTTTTCCACTTACCTGCTCCAAAAGCAAAGAAGAAATCCTTCTCAGGATTATCCCTTAATAGTTCTATAACTCTCCTCGTCATCCGTTCGTTACGTTGATAAATTAACTCATTACGAAAGTACGAGTCGATGACTTGTGCTTTTCTTCGCTGACTTTCCTCGTGCGTCGAGTTAGCGGTCAGCGGTGATACCTGAGCAGACTGGGTCGAGAATAAGATGGATTTTAAGTCGCCGCAGTTGTAGTGATGTATTAGGTCATCTGTAGTGTACGTCAATTGCGCTTTGCCTCGACGAAGTCTTTCTTGGAAGTGAAGGGACTGGTTAAGAGCGAAGATAACCTACGTCAAACAAGATTGGTTTTAAGTGAGTAAAATAGCTCGTTAAAAAAAGACTTCTGGTAAGCAATTACACCTTCTGTCAAGAGTTGAGTTTGATTTTTGACTGGTTTCAATCAACATGAGCATGTCTAAGGTGTTGGTGATGGTGTTGTTAAATAATATACCGGTTATTACAGCCAAACCAGGTAAAGCGTGCCCCTCTAGAGTCCACTATTATTATATTAAAACGAAGATTTGAACATTTGAAATAAGAATAATTTCAAAACTCAATTCAAAAGATTCTCCTAATATGGGTAGTAGGCTTCTGCTATCCATATAAGGAGAATCTATTGTATTAATTATCCAATCAGCAATTGAATTATCAAATTATTCTTATTTCAAAAGTTCAAATCTTCGTTTTAATATAATAATGAGAGTTTCAATCAAAGAATGGAATCAAATTTGCAAAACTATACATTTTTTTTAGGGAACGGTCATTATTTAAGTCGGAGGGGAGTGGAGGAGAAATTATGGGTCCTGAAAATTTTTGGAGAGAAATTGGGGGGTCTTGAAAGCTAAGAATGACATTTAAAGGGGATCCTGAAGTTCTTTTGATAACTTACATAGTCCCAAAGGGGGACTCGCGAAAAAAATAAATGCCATCAGAGTGGGGTCTCGAAATGTTTTGGCATCGAAGGCAATTTCTCCTCCACCCCCTCCTCCGACTTAAATAATAACCGGTCCCTTAATGGATTCTAGGGTCGGAGCGCTTGACCTGGTTTGACTGTAAAATAAAAAATAAAATAAAAATAAATAAAATAAAATAAAATAAAAATGATAATAATAACTTTCACACACTGAGGCGATGGAAGCCAATTTTATTTCCAGTAAGCCAATATCCAATTTAAATATTCGCATTATTCGCCTGTATTCAGTAGACTTTTACATTGACAGTGTATCGTGAGAGTACCTCTTGGGAACAATAATAATCCTTTTATTTGTTATATCTGGCTGATTATATGGCCACATTCAGATGATGTGGTCCTGCTTTTACTCAATAGACACTCTTAATGGGCCCTTTGCAGGACCTGGTGACATGACCTATTGGATCAAAAAAATATCATAGTAGCTGCAGATGAATGTCATATTTCAAAAGAGCATGCTAAAACAAACATTTTCTGAAAGTTTGAGCTTGATATC
>JANTNT010015568.1:0-13374 GCA_024752375.1 Entacmaea quadricolor | reverse complement strand
TTGATTCATAGTCTGTCAAATATGTAAATATTAACTACTGTTTGTGAAATTACACATTTAGTTGTAATCATGTTATTTGTTTTGATCTCACTTGACAATGCCATACACCCTACCCCCGACCACACCCACCCCCGGCCTGGTGGAAACCACTCATCAAAAAGGCTGGATCCATCCCTGAACAGGTGACTATTTTTACTTCAGTGTATACTATAAAGATTCTCAAGGAGACCGTCAGCATAAATTTACCACATGCTATTGTTAGTAATGAAATGAGCCACGACAAGGCAAGTATAGAATATTATGCTTTTAACAAGTCTATCACAGAAGATGTACAGAAAGTAACCAGTGTCAAAACTGTTCACAGCTGGAGTGATGGCCCTGCATCCCAATTTAAAAACAGGTATAATTTATCAACTCTTATCTATCACCAAGAAGATTTTGGTAATGAAGCCACATGGAATTTTTTTGAGACAGCCACAGAAAGGGGCCCTGTGATCGGGTAGGGCCCGAAGTGAAGAGGGCTGTATGGCGGGCAGTGCTGCAAGAGAATGCTGTGGTCACCAGTGTAGAAGAGTTCTTTGAAGTTGCACATAAGTTATGCAAAAAGATCATTGTCCTGTATATTTCACAGCAGCACATAAAGGAAGTCACAAGCAATTTGCATGAAAGATGGAGTGTTTGTAAGGCTATCTCACAGACACATTCTATTCACTATGCTGCCAAGTTTGATAAGCATACTAGAATTATCAATTCTTTGAAAAGGATGGTCTCAAAAAACATGTTTTAGTATCAAAGCCCAAGGCAGCACCTTCCCCTCAAGAGCATATTGCTTCCGAAGAACAGCCATCAATGGATGAATGATCATTTCCTGAGCATATACCTTCTAAGGAACAGCCACATGTACATACATGTACAGCAGTTTATGAAATGGAAGATAGCCCTCAATGTCAAACCAACTCTAGTCCTCCCAATATTCAAATTGGACATGGCTTACCATTGCACTTAAGATATAAATTTGGACAGCCACATCATTTCAACTTACCACTGTACAAGACTTCTACAGTCACTGCTATTCTTGATGGCCAACTGAATTTCAAAGGAAAGGGGATCATTTCACAGCAGGATCTCAGTTCTCTGCATGGGGGGATGCAAAAGCAGAGGATAACTTTCTAAACAACTTTATGATTGATGCTTATCTTGAGATTCTTAAGGAATCCAGCCCTGAAGGATATAATGTAGAAGTGTTTTCCTGGGAAGCATTTGAGAAGCTTATAACCAGTTTGCTTCTCACAGATAAAAGAAAGCTTTTAGAAAATGATGTAATTCTTGTTCCATGCAATCCATTAGGCAGTAGCCACTGGTATATCTTACATGTAGCTGTTTTTCCAAAGGAAAATATAATTACAGTCCTTGATAGCAAAGCTGGTGGATTTTTAAAGCCAACAGCTCAAGCTTCAATGCAAAAATTGTGGGGCGCTGCTTAAGACTGTTGATAGCAATCTTGATGCGAATCAATGGATGTTTTCTTGCTGTTTACATTTGTCTAAATGCGCGTTGTTTAGCCACCACAAAACCTACTATGCTTATCACCCAATCTGGAATTGCTGATGTCCGAAAGCTAATGATTCTGGAGCTTCACAGCAATTCTTTACTTCATCTGTCATCAGTGAAGATTGAGAAGGATCATTACTATGCAGTGGACTACGTAAACAAGTTCTGCATAGGTAGAGCTTTAAGATCTGAAGGGATTAATTTCACTCTATTCAAGTTCCTGCACAGGACTGGGGCTGAGGAATTTAAATGGCCTACAACAGATGATGTTGATTGTGTGCACCTGTCATGTGTTTTTTATGGCCCTGAGTGCTTGAAAGGCCACTCACCATTTCAAATTGAAGAGCTCAAGGAGCTGGAGGCAGTTTATAGATCATTGTGCAAACAAAAAAGAAACACCTTGAGACACAAGAACAAGTAAAGCAGAAGAAAAAACAGTCCTTGGTTATTGTACACATAATCTACTTTGTACAGGTACAAAGGATATACACAAAATAACACTTGCACTGAAGCCTTTAATATTTGAAATGACCAGATGTGTAATGATGCACTTTTCATGTAAGGTTCTTTCAGACTGAAGTGAAAACTGTTTATTTTGAACGCTATGACTTTGATATTTTAATGTCATTTTATTTTTAATGAGATTTCAGTTTTTTTTTGCTGAATTTTTTTTTATAATTTATGATTAATTATTATGCGATTACTAAATTATAATTTCAGAAAGTCTAGCTATTCCATTTCTGCTAATTTTTTTAGCATTATAAAAATGAAATAAAAAAAGCTTTTTTGGATTTGACAATGAGAACAAGATTATTTTATTCCTTCACTTTGTCTCACATTCAGAGTACTTGATGTAGTCTACGTAACGTAGTCTCTGTAATAGCACAAGCATTTAAGACTGGTAGTGTGAATGAAAATATAAAGAACTTAATTAAATATTTGGGTATTACATGCAAACTAGATAAAGTTTCCTACACTGTGAAATAGAGAAACCTAAAAGTCTTAAAGAAAATTCAGAGAATTTTGGATTTCATTTTTGTTGAATGGAAATGAAGAATTCTCTGCATAGTCTCCGTAACGGCCTTTTAAATTTACATTGTCTCCAAATTAATTAAATAAATTATCTGCTTTAGACAAAATTGCACTGCTGATCTTCAGAGTTCTAAAAGACATCAGTCATACAAAATTAGTATGGAATTCCTTGACAGTCTAGATTTCTAGACATATTGATATAAATGTCTCTGAATGTAGTCTCCGTAACATACGTCCTACTGTGGAATGACCCTTGAATGTGGAGGAAATGCAGGAGAGCACCAAAATGAGTGGCTGTAGCCAAGTCCAGACAGCAGAGGAGAGGGAAAAATATTACTCTTAACCTAGTGGTAGGATTGAATTTTGCCTGGCATGTTGTGAATTTGTCGTGCAGTGAAGAATTTAATAAACAAACTGAGGGCAAAAACGTGATTTTTGTTTTGTCCTTGAGCATGAAAAATGATTTTTTGATCATTGTCAATTTTTAAAGGATGATATTGTGCAAAAATCACTATCATCCTTGTGTTTATTGGGCATTTCAAGTTGAAGGACTTACTAGTCAATGCTCTTGACTGACAGCTAAGATGATATTTGTGCTACTGAGAATGCTACAATTTTTTAAGATAGGGGTGGCATTTTTGGCTGCTTTGGGAGTGAAAGGGTTAATGGGCACAAAGCAAATATCAACACCTGCAAAAAGTTATGAGTTCAATTGTTGTCTTCAAGCAAATGTGAAAAATAACTCACTTTTTGCGAGTTAATATATGCGAATCTCAAACCCTGATGCATGCGGTGGTAACAGCTAAGCTTGTTCTTCATCAAGCAAAGTATCAACATTACCACTAAAAGAAATGTTATTTTACAAACAAAATCAATCCACAAGTTTGCCATGTGGCACATTTGATTTAGTTCCTTTTTGGAATAACCAAAGCTAAGAAAAGGCCCTGTTACACAGTGCAATTTTTCCAGCAACTTGTCACACAACTGTGTTGGGAGAGAGGTTACTGAACAATTAACAGTGTAACAGTGAATGTCTTGCAATTTTTTCGTTGCACTTAGCATTGCACAAAGTAGAACTCAGTTCTATTTTTCTCAACGGGTTGCAGCAACTGTCAACACCATTGCACAGTGTATCACCCCTCCAGCAACTTATCTCTCAATGATTTGTGTAATCAAAGCATTTTCTTTTATAATGCATCATGTTTATCCCAGTCCCTTGCTGTAACTTTTGTGAGACAAGTTGCACCAAACACTGCCTAGTGTAACATGCCCAGTTCCCCAGGGGGAACACCCTTATAAAAGGGGGTGGGGCCCTCATCATAAATTCTGAAAATAACCCCTAAAAGGGACCTGTATTTTGAGATGATGGGCGTGGCAGTGATGAAATTTCACCCTAAGAGGGACCATTCAATAACATATCATTTTGGTTTATTTTCCTGAATTTATTTGTATTTTGATACTAGCATCAAATGTAAGAAGCATTGTTGTTTATCTTATAACCTAAAAGGCACCACAAAACTCAGCTGGTGGGTATTCTTTTCATTATTACCCTAAGTGGGAATAAAAAAAATTTTCAAACCCTGAAAGGAACAACGAGGACCCGCCCCCCTTCCTGGGACCCGTTCTTGCAATTGTAAACACTATTTTTATCTCACAACACTGTTGAGAGACAAGTTGCTGGAAAAACTGCACAATGTAACAGTGCCTTAAGTAACTGTACGAAATTTTAATAAAAATCTATGTTCCGTTCTATTTCTACGGAAATTATTACCTTAAGCTTATGTAAAGTTCTTTGTCATTTATAAGAGAAAAAACAAGCTGGTCGCGTATTGTATGTACTGTAAATGTTGTCTGGTTAATAGTTTAAGTAATGTGATCCACAGGAAACTCAGCTATTCAATCGAGTTTAATCTTAATCAAGATTTTCTAAATCATAAACGTGTAGTCGTGAATGAATTTCAAACATGCAAAACTCGGTGAGAAATACGATCATACCATCAGCTAATAAATACGCCGACAACTATGTAATTAAATAGCCTTTCTCTGTATTCGCTGATTTAAATGTTAGAGATTCTTTATTGGGAAATTACAAGCAACTACAAAATGGGGTTTAGAAACGTTTTTGAGACTTACCTAGAAGAACGGGTTTCCAAATGATTTTAGAGCCTGTGCGGTGGGCAAAGCCTTCTATCACTCTACTGGCCACGTAAGCGAACGGACATACCACATCGTAATAGAATATAAACTCTTTCATTATTGAAATTTTGATCTGAAGCAAGTGTTTGAGTTAAAAGACTCTGATTTACTACCAAAGAGTGGTGTTTTTGTACCTTTTTACGCCGCCATTTTAACAGCCTCGTTTGTATGCTTAGTAATTTGCATAGTGTGACGTATCTGTCAATCTTACAGGAATACAGCGTGATGATTGACAGCTAGCCTTAACTGACAGTAAATGGACAAATAATGCAATAAAAAAATTTAATAAATAAATAAATAAATAACGAGAAAAATGTAAAGTTAAAAAAATATATGCAGACATGGAATAAGAACGTAGAATAAAGTGTTTTCTAGTCTTCTGACTATGTCATCTTCACATAATATCGATGAGAATCAACTTAAAATCTTGGTAGTATCCAAGGCGAAATGGTTGCACTTCAGCTATACTCCAACTACGTGTAGTTAAAGCACATTGGTAAATGACCTGTAGCTTATTTGATGACGGGAAAATTTCACGCCTAAAGTGGGTAAATCAGTTGGTAAAGTTAAGAGTACTAATAAAAGGTAAAGACGATGACACGCTTGAAACTTGGAACCATGCCATGTGGACTGTGAAGCCCATGTCAATATTTACTAGGGTACGTAGTAACCAATAAAGTGAGGTTATGTGGCTCTATTCTGGGTATTTCATTGGGCGCTCTCTAATTCAATCAATCCCGATTTCAGAGCTCAAATTTCGTGATCAGTTATTACAAGTAATTCCATGATATAACACTTAGACGTCAAGCTTCCTAGGAGGATCGTAGCGCAGCAATGGAGAGCGATGCTAATAACTTAAACAGATCTGACCTTAGGGGTATGTGTACAGTGCCTTGTGATATACCTCGATGGCTCAGCCTACTCATTGTGATTGCAGCCAGTGCTTCCGTACCCCTAGCCTTGCTCTGTTACTCGAGCAACTACCTGACGAGCCCATTCGGACTTGCAGATGGAGGTGATATGTATTCACACATGACCGAGGCGATGTACCTCAAACAACAGCTACAGCGGGGTGAAACGGACCTTTGGTACGATGGCGTTACGTTGGGTTATCCCTTTTTCTTGGCATATCAACCCCTTCCCTGTTGTCTAACGGCTGCAGTAATGGCTCTAATGGAAAGGTAAACTTGTTCACTTTACCAGTAAAACAAAATAGTGTAGCATTATTTGCTTACGAGAGCTGCGGGTTCGAGTTGCTTGTTAGTGACGCGAAAACAAAATATTTAGCACGCAATCGTAGTTCTTAAGTGTTTATTTTTGACCAAAGCACTAAAAGGGGTGTAGCTTATAAATAGACGACCTTGGAAAATTCGGTTCGAGGTTTCGTGTCCCCTTTTTGATTCCAGTACTTTCTATACCTTATCGCCCTTGAAGATGCTATTCTTAAGGCTTATATAGTTCCGATGTGTGATACATCTAGATGGTACTGAGGTATGGGATGATGAGGGGGTGCTTTGGAGCTGATCACCCTTAGAGTAAAGTTTTACGCGACACCCTCATTGCTATTACCAATCTATGAAATCCCTATTAAAGAAACTGTTGTGAGACACAATGTTTAATTTAATTTAACATGCACGTATTGAAAAGTTTCTTTGGAAAAGGCTTTCTAAGAAAACTAGAATCAATATCACGTTTATTTACTTCACCAGAAAATCTTAAAATAACTGCAGTGATATCAACATGAATGGATATCAACGACAAATTCATATCGCTTATGCAAAATATACACCTGAAAGTCTAATAGAATGTCTCTCTCTAGCTTCCCTCTTGTCTAATATTTTTAACTAAATGAATTCCGTATCGGTTTGTGGAAATTTCGTGCCTACAACGTTAGATCTGGAAGCTGAGAGATCAACAACGTTCAACAACAATCATCAAGCCAAGATTACAGGATTCACTATTGTACTAATAGCGTTGCTTTTAAATTGTTGCGCCGTACTGTACCGCCTTCATTGTTCGGTAATATTGCACTGCATTTGAATAATTTGCTTCCATTCTATAGAGCAATCCACTGTTGTTTTATCGAGCACGCTTCTATAAGATTAACTGAGACCCAATCACAAGTCCAATGAATGCCATATGTCGTATATCATGCGTCTAAAAACACGCACAAGAGTGCATTCATTTTAGCCTGACTAATCGGTGTACGGTACATACGGTAACCAGTTTAGTTTATACATCTTGTTGCGTTTCGTTGCTGCACCGAAGCTTTCTTTCTTTCTTGATTTTGAGCGAAAAAGATCATCAGTTTCAACTTATAGTAATCAAACCGTATGGTTCCGCACGCGCTCCGCACTGCATCGCTTGGAGTGCAGTCCGAACTTTTTCAAATTGCAGTAAAAGACTTTGTAAATCACATAAACTTGGAATGGCTATATATTTTACATGTAAATCAAATAAAACACAATGTTGTTAGTATAAAAAGTAGTTGTTTCAGTTAATAAACAAACCAAACGTATCCTTTAGCTACAAATTAGATTACATATTCTGCTGTCTGTGCCAAGCCATTCCTTTCTTAGATATTCCTTTAATTCAATGTAAAAGCGACTCCCCTTTTAAGAGTAATATGGTAAGGCAATAGTTTTTTTTTTTTTTTTTTTTTTTTTTCAATCTGGATCAGTTTTATAAACCAAACATTTTTTGGTGATTATGCTACAAATGAACATAATATATTATCCTCTTAGCCGGACAATATCATAGTCAACTTCTTATATCCAGTCAGTAAGGCTCAGATATTTTTTTTTGCTTCAGAGTCTTGTCGAATGACATTTGACTACTTGTAGAAAATTACCACATTCTTAAATTCTGGACCACTTTTTTGGAACCCTTAAAAAAGGCAAGAATATTATTTCAACTGTAAAAATGTGTGTAAAAAATAAACTTAAACTAAACGGACAATTAAACTGGCTAAAATATTTTCTTAAAACTGCCGTTAAATGGATTTGGCTTGTGTTAAATAGTCTCAAATTTGCTTCAATCTTTCTAGAAGTTTATCATTTCAGTGACTAGTTTTGTTGTTTTAAAGGACTAGGCGAAATACCCTCTACTTTGAATATGCTGCTTTTCTTTACAATAGGTGTAGTAGTCATTTAGAAAAAAGAAACCCAGTGGTCGCATGCAACTTCAGTACCGACTAACTCCCAAAATAAGCAAAAGAAAGATTTTGAAAATAGGATTTTTCTCCTTTTCACAACTATCTCATTGGTAATATTCAGTACCTACAAAAAAAAAACAAACACTTTCCGACTTAATCAACTCAAAACTGATAAACTTCTAAACTTAACTGGCCGTTCACGCGCTGTCCAAAGAAACGCAACGAAAAAAATATGTAAAACTACAGATATATGTCTATTGGTATTAAACAGGGTCAATGTCTTTATCACTATCGATCGTTGACTTCAAGGGCTCCTGTTGATAACAGTCACTACACTGCTAGGGTTACCCTGCTTAAATAAAGTTTTTATTCATTCATTAGCATTTACCAGATAGAATTGTTCATTAGCAAAATCACTGAAACAATAACGATTCTAAGATAATAAGATTTTAATGCGATCAAGTATCGCTCCAGACACACACAACCCGGAAGTAATGGAGACTTACTGGTATAGTTGTTTTTACAAGGAAATATTTCAATTTTGCTACAAATTCAAATAGTTTATTATGTAAATATAATATGGTGTGTGTGTGTGTGTGTGTGTGTGTGCCTTTGTTAGTTGCTACAGTTTCAACGTACGTTTTCGCAACTGTGCTATGTGCACTCCCTAACAATGGTTATCAACTAAGGTTGTTAGAGTTCTGGTTGCCTGCTCAAAACCTCGAAACCGCGAAAAATTAAAGTTTGGTGTAAAATTTTTGACGGCATTTTTGCGGTACTAGGCGCACGATTATCGGTGAATCGCGAAGTTCAAGGACAAATAGTTGTGGCTTTCACGGGAAGGAAGAAGTTGAATCGCTTGATTTAAAGAGTATTGCTGATTAACCTTCTGCTCGAAGGGCCACACACAGAATATAAAGTAGAAGTACTCTTATCAGTGTTATATACCGCTCGGTGTGGGCTTGTGATTCGTCCGTATCTACCTAACAACTCAACTTGGTTATTTGTACGTCTCCTTCGCGTGTAGTCATATCATCTAGACCCAGCTCAGATGCGGGCTTTTAACCAGAAATCTTTCTCGGTTCGCAACGTTTTAAAAGTAGAATCATGGCTGGACCGACCCGGCGGTTTTGGTTTTTCAAACAAACAGATTTCCAAGAAGTAGAGACTATATTAAAAAAAGACCAATTCTACTGCCTGAAAAAGAAAGCCTCGACAAGCATTGACGGGTAGTATGAATGTAAACAAGCATGCAGTATAAACGGAAAATAAGCAGGGTTGAACTCTTTGAGACCAACAATCCTTCCGTTCGTGATAATGCTGATTATCGCAGAATAATTTTTGGCTTGCACTAAGTACCCCCAAAAAATCTTTCAAATAACTAGATTTAACTGATTTTTGCTTGTAGTTGTCGAAGAGTCGTTCAAGCCACCGGAGGTGTTTGATACGTTTAAAAAATGTAGACAGAAGTGAACTAAAAAATAAGTTTTTTTTCTATTTAAAATTTTATTGTGACAGTTTTCTTCTTCTTCTTCTTCTTCTTTTAAGATTTATAGATTCAGCATGCTTTTCAGTGGAATGTATTATGAAGCGCTTGATAAAAACTAGGTCTGGGTCACTTCCGATTACGCACACGCGTAATCCTCGTTTTTGGCGGGAAGTTAAACCTGACCTTGAAACTAAAATTAAACTGAAACGACGAGAACCTAAGGAAACCAATTAACAGTTTCATTTTAAGAGATGTAAAAGAGAGAATCTCAATAAATATGAATACAGGGAAGCCAACAGAAATTAGATACGAGTACTAATTAACTATTGGCGGGAAATTACTGCGGAGAAAAGTTGCCTATAGGTGTAGAGTTTGTGGTTTACGGTACGCAAAGATATCCGGAAAAGGGCCAAGACATAGATAAAAACTGTATCTATAACTGAAAAAAATTTCATACACATGGTTTTTAGATTAGATTAAAAAGTAATTTAATTGTTTGTGCGCGCGGTTACCAGAAAGGGCTGTCAGTAAACGCTTGCAGTTGGCTTGAATCGGTAACCCACAACAGGAATGTGTTTACCGATCTGGGTGAGGATGTTTTCAGCCAAAACAATTCAAAATATCCAAACCAATGGTGTCGGCTTCTTATGTGGGTAGTTATGTGTCAAAATTTTATCTGTGTACATTCTGAACGATTGACATGCACTCGTTACAACAAAACACGGAACTACAAGAAAAAACCCTTATTTTGAACCAGAACGAGTTATTGTTGCAACTAACGTAGGGATAAAGATTGAAGTGTACCCGATGTATACGTATTCAGTTCCTGGATAACCTAATAAATTCAATCAGTTTAAACGGGTAGGGAAAAAACCCTGAGTGAAGTTCAGTGGTAAATTACAACGATTTCAATTCGCGTCAACTGCAAAGCTTCTATACCGATGGGCAACTGAAGCACTGCACTCGAGTTCAAAGTCTCCTTCCTTGACTTTGTCTATACGGTAGAGATAAAAATTACCCTAAACCCTGTGACATTATACGTCGAAATTGTAAAAAAAAATTTAAGTTCGAGTCGACACCCTTTTAGACAGAAGAGAGTTTTTATGCAAGTCCTTCTTCAAGAACAATTTCAATTGACGCTACGAGTAAACTTGGCGATTTATTGCCTAAAGTAGTGGAGAATCTCACCTTTTAAATTTTTCACCAAACGTTTTGGATACATTTGTATACCTTGCTATTCTTACTATGGAAGTCTACTAATTTTATCAAATTAAAGTTAAATAGGTTTAATTAAAAGTTCCTACATGTTGTTATAAAAAAATCATTTATCGACACTGTATTTGGCTGCCCTTGAGAGTCGATTAGCCAAAGTCGATAGGGCATTGCTTTCTTTAGTTTGTACTAAATGAACATCTCTTGTTGTTTTTTCATACGCAGTTGAAACAAGCCGAAAAAAATAACGTAGCAAATTGTCCAACTAAACATTCCTGCGCGCATTTCTCGACAGCCAAGGCCCAAGCCACTCGATAGATTAAATTGGCGATAACTTATTTTGTTTGTTTTTGTTTTGCCTTCCTTTTTATAACCATGCACGTACGCGGAATATACACGGACACAAAACAATAATACATTAAGTATTTATTTGTTTGAAACGGAGAGAAAAGAAGAGATCAAAAAAGTTAAAGAGATCGCAAAGGGCTAAAAGTAATTTTCAATTTTTATCTCATTATCTATAGATACATCGATCCCTTCCTTGCATTTCGTTGGCTCTTCTTTCTGATCTTGACTGCAATGCCCTTCTCATGGTATTACGGCACGCAGCAAATTGGTATGACACGCCTCCAATCGTCTTTGGTCACCCTCTGTTTATTTTCATTGCACAGTTGGGTTGACTTTGGCTTAGAACTGTCTGCATTTCGGAAATATGGTCTGTACACACAAGCTTATGGAATGCTAGCGTTGCCTCTTGCAGGTTAGTGCATGTAACGATAGTCATACGCATGCGCGACCGAGCAGATTTTGTATGGGTGTGAGAAACTGAACGCAAGTATGCCGTGTCCAAGGCTAATATTATCGTGCAAGCAGCAGGGAAGCTTTGCTCACCACCTTGTTTTAAGTGCATTCGGTCGGTTCCAAGATTTGCCTGCTAAGCATGCTTACAAGAACATATTTTCTGCCTCCTTGAGCTTCAGGGAGCATTTTCCGAACACCGCATTTTAAGTGGCACTTCGGACTTATTTTCAGAAACTCATATTTTCCTCGGTGCATTTACAAAGAATCTATGTTGACATACATTTCTTTGTAAATTTTTATTAATTACTAACCATTTTCCCCACTTTTTGACGCTTTTGTAAAACTTTTTGACATATTATATGGATTTGAGTGCGAGTAGAAAACTTCGTAACGCGCATATTGTTTATCAACAGAAATCACGCCGTGATTTGGAAGAAACAATTAGAAAAAATATAACGCTAAGGCTACTGAAAAAGTGTTGAAATATGTTAACACGTCTGCTGTTAAATATAAAGATAGGTAGGCTGTTCGTGAGGCGATTTATGAAGAGGCTCATATATGATGTTCTCGGGTATTGAAAAAAGAAGTAAAAACATACAGAAGATTTAGATGAACAGGGGCCACGTGAACATCCATTTGTTGCCCCTTGGTTTGATCAACTGCTAAACTACACAGAGAAAACACTGCCGAATACATTTTTACAACATTTTGGGTAGACAACTCTTTACTACCTGAGAAAAGACATGGAAGTCTTTGGATCTGGTATGATTAGTAATGAACTTACTTGCGATAGGGCATCTAAAATTCTCAATAACTTAAGGAGGCTCGATGGAATAATCTCAGCGCGAAACCTTTCAACTTCGAAGCGCAATTACGCAAACGCAAAATCAATTATTAGGAAAAAACCTTCCCAGGTTGTAAGAGAAGGATTGAAATTTCGAATGATAAAGTTTTTGATAAAATCGCATTTAATTCACCACCGCTATAAAGCGTTGGTGTTTTTGCTTTACTTCTAATTCTCTCCTTTTTTGACCTAAGATTGTAAAACGCTCGTAGAGATAATTTGCTAAGGGTTCAGAAAATTTAAAGAAAATCTGTGAGAGCGTTTTCAAAAATCAAAATTACGTTAAAGTTTTTAGACAAAACGTTGCGCAAAAACAAAACATTTTGGTAACCTTGTCAAAAAATAGTGTATTTGCTCATTTGGAGTCCTTTTTTCTTCCTGTTCCTAATTAGAGTAATGACTAAAAATTTGAAAGAAATCGAGGCATTTGATATTTAAAAAGATCAAGGAGAATTTAGGTCACTATAAGCCTTATTTTCAGCTATTATGTTATGATACTTAGAATCCTCGTAGCTCTAAAACTGTCTGACGGATTTTTTATTTTTATTTTTTGCAACATTGACTATACAATTGTCAGCAGCACTATGCCAAAGTTTCATCTTCATCGAATCGTTGAATGCTTTCAATTTTGACGTAAAGTGAGGAAAGTTCGGGGCCGGCTATTGCCATTTTGGCTTAGACTTTGTTGACTTGATTTTTTCATTGCTTTGGCAAACTTTTAACTCATACGTGTGAATTCCAGTGTGTTGTTGAACCAGTCGATGAATTTTTTCCCGAGCAATGTAAAATAAGCGTCCAGCCAATAGTGTGACCGAGTGACCGCGTGATGATAAAGCAAAAGCACCAACGCTTCATAACGGCTGTGAATTAAATGCGATTTCATCAAAAACTTTATCGTTCTAAATTTCTATCCTTCTCTTACAATCTGGGAAGGTTCTTAAGCACATTAAGGCTTGGGTTAAGTCCTGTTTTACTTAATTTTAGGTTTTTTTGAAGTCACGTTTCATTTATCGCAGGAATCTTATTACTCTGGCATTTTTTATTAAATATCTCTGCAACTGAACATTGCTCATCAGTGTTGACCTTGGTTGAAGG